>SEYY01018405.1:295000-297500 GCA_009176605.1 Armadillidium nasatum
TTCTTCAAGACTTATCTTATCAAGACTGTGAACTCTTTTGATTCAAATATTGTTATTTTACTATTATTATTATTATTATTATTATTATTATTATTATTATTATTATTATTATTATTATTATTATTATTATTATTATTATTATTATTATTATTTATTATTATTATTATTGTTATTAATTATTATTATTATCATTATTATCATAATCATTATTATTATTATTATTATTATTGTTATTTTTATTATATTATTATTATAATTATTATTATCAATTATTATTATTTTTATTATTATTATATTATTATTATTATTATTATTATTATTATTATTATTATTATTATTATTATTATTATTATTATTATTATTATTAACAACATCATCATTATTATTATTATTATTATTATTATTATTATTATTATTATCATTATTGTTCTTATTATTATTATTATTTGTATCAAATTATATTAGTGGATGAAGGATATTTAAAAAAATAATAATTAGCCTTAGAATCAATGAACAACCTTTCTATAAGTAGCCATTTTGTTCGGTGTTTAAAAGATTACAATAGATTATTCTTCTAGCCCTCAAATAATATATATATATATATATATAATATATATATATATATATATATATATATATATATATATATATATATATATATATATATATATATATATATATATAATATATATATATTGGTAAAAGAAAACTAATAGATTTTTTCAAAAACTACACAAACAAGTTTCTTAATTAAAAAAAAAATTTCTTCCGATTTCATATCTTTGCAAGTAATTTCCTCTGCAGAGTAAAACCCTTATTAACCACATTGTGCTTAGCTAGTATATAAGGCTGTTACATTTCCAGTTCATTATAGGAAAAAATTAAATAAGAAGAAGAAGAAAAAAAAATCAGTAAAATGGATTTACGTACTTCTGAAATAATGATGATTCATATAAATCTCGACTTTCAACAAATCTATTCCCGTTCATTTGTAAGCATAATTTTTACACCATTTTTCGGTATCAGGGACTCCCCTCACCATCTTCTGTTCATAACAATCTTGCTCACTTGCTTTGAATCATTAAGAATATTCAAGAGAATACTTTGGAATTTATTTCATTGCATATTCATATGACACATAAGTTTGAAGCGTTTAACCTTCAGTGAAAAGAAAATATGATTAAAAGTTTACTTATCAAACAAAGATAATATTTAAAACTTTTCATCAAACTCTGAATTTTGATAAAACTCTGAAAAGGAAAATAATAATAATAATAATAATAATAATAATAATAATAATAATAATAATAATAATAATAATAATAATAATAATAATAATAATAATAATAATAATAATAATAAATAATAATAATAATAATAATAATAATAATAATAATAATAATAATAATAATAATAATAATAATAATAATAATAATAATAATAATAATAATAATAATAATAATAATAATAATAATAATAATAAGTAAAGATACAATTACAAAATGATTATCTGCAGGTCGTCTTACCTTCCCCACCCGATGGGAATTTTTTTATCAGTATATATATATATATATATATATATATATATATATATATATATATATATATATATATATATATATATATATATATATATATATATATATATATATATATATATATATATATATATATATATATATATATATATATATATATATATACATATATATAGTAAGAGCTTAACTAATTTCTCTTGCATCTTGGCAAAAAAAAAAAAACACACTGTTCCTTCCGTGTGAGTGGCTTCGTGAAATCTATAATTTTGTTCTCTACTGAAGTTCATTTTAAATAAACTCATGTTCTTCTCTATGTATTTATGATACGGTATAAAATTTCGTAGATAAAATTATTATAATACGAAAAAAAAACAATGATATTGATTTATTAGTTTCCAATAATCTTGAGCTATCCATTAACACTGTATTATACGGTCTATAAATAAGAAGTGTTCCATAATTCAAACTTCCGTCATCCACACTTGGAGAATTGTCACGCCAGCTATTCGATTGAGGTCAAGAAACGAGAAAACTCTACTATTTTGATATATATATATATATATATATATATATATATATATATATATATATATATATATATATATATATATATATATATATATATATATATATATATATATATATATATATATATATATATATATATGTAAGGTTAGGCTTGTCCCTTTAAATGAAAAATTATGCACAGCAGAGAATAGAGTTAAATAGCTCGAGGGTTGCAGTAATAAGAGAAACAATCTGAAATTGCGAAACACATTTGAAAGTAAGGACAATAATTAATGCAGCGAGATTGTTGTTAACGAAGCGAAATATGAATGATCAGAAGCTCCCTGTAGCACCTGTCACCGTAATACCTATATAAAAAGAGAAAAAGAGTGCCAACAATTTGTTACAGTGTAATAAAAGTTTAATTCGTTAAATCTTAAAGAACTCTACTCTAT
>SEYY01018405.1:302500-312500 GCA_009176605.1 Armadillidium nasatum
TTTGTGGGTGGAGTCAGAGTCGGAGCAACAAAGAGCCGGAGTATAACCCCCAAAAATATTTTTACTATAAAAATCGAATGTTTCAAAGTTGGAACAGGATATTTTTAAAATGATAAGGCCGGAATCTAAGCCTTGCATTACTAAAATGGTGGAGCCTGAGTTTGAACTTGTAAAGCAATTCCATTCTCCTCAGTCCTGGCTAAGACTGAAATTAAAGAGTTAGACAGACTTAAAATAATATTTCGTTCAAACCATTGCCTCATAAGCCTTCTCAAAGGAGGAGATATGCGAATAAAGAATTCAGAAGAGAAGTGCCCATTCAATATTATAAAAATAAAAATAAAACAATCTTCCTGCTGGTTAAAGACGGAAAGATAAAAATGGGAGTTAATGAAACGATAATTTTTAGAATTTACACTTTCAAGAAGTGGTATGAAAGTGAAACCACTGTATAGGAAACCCCCATGTAACCATGTAAAAAGAACTACCTTTATGGAGCAACTGCATGGGGGGGGGGGTTGTAACAGTTTTAAAAGGACCTCATAATAAATAGCCATTTAGAGGACTGTTTATTTAGTGAGAGAAATAAATGTACTAACAATTTCTAGACTTAATGTTATTTATGTATAAAAAAATTGCTTATAATGTTAACTCTTAATATAATTTCGAAAATTATAAACTTATTTACATCTATAATAATAATATTGGAGTAAGTGAATGAAATGAATATTTGACCAAGATCTTCAGAAGATTGATAAAGTATTTTAGAAACTTTATATATATATATATATATATATATATATATATATATATATATATATATATATATATATATATATATATATATATATATATATATATATATATATATATATATATATATATATATATATATATATATATATGTAAACAGTTGCTCTCTTTGAATAAGAGGAAAGTGTCAGTACCAGGTGAGCTCGTGAGAAAAATTTCCCCTTAATGTACACAAAGTCATCTGTGTACACAAAATAAGTGCACACGGGCCTAAGTAGGCACTCTTCTCGAGGACGTGGAATGCAGATGGCAGACCGGACAATGAATTCACGACGCATTGGTAACGCACACACACACACACGAAGATTTTTACACATATAAGTACACACACAGGAACATACGTTGCAAAAGGGAATTGCTTTGTCTCGTTTGTTTAGGTTTGAGATATAATATTCTATAAAAGCATTTACTTTTTATTAAAAAACCCATCACCGCCACCCATCCTTATATATATATATATATATATATATATATATATATATATATATATATATATATATATATATATATATATATATATATATATATATATATATATATATATATATATATATATATATATATATATATATATATATATATATATATATATATATATATATATATATATATATATATATATATATATATATATAATAACTATATATATATTAAGTATATATTAGAAACATAAAATTTTTAAATTAATAAATTTGCAGCAGAAAAACATTTGATATTTTACAAAATATAAATATAATTTAATCTTAATATTTTTTTTAATAGTATTTAAAATAACAAGGAAAAGCAATAATCGTAGCTACAATAATAATAATAATAATAATAATAATAATAATAATAATAATAATAATAATAATAATAATAATAATAATAATAATAATAATAATAATAATAATAATAATAATAATAATATAATAATAATAATAATAATAATAATAATAATAATAATAATAATAATAATAATAATAATAATAATAATAATAATAATATAATAATAATAATAATAATAATATATAATAATAATAATAATAAAAATAATAAAATAATAAAAAATAGTAATAATAATGTAATAATAATAATTATAATGAAATAATAATAATAGCAAAAATGATAAAATATTAAAAATTCTAATATATATATATATATATAATATATATATATATATATTATATATATATATATATATATATATATATATATATATATATATATATATATATATATATATATATATATATATATATATATATATATTATATATCAGGAGCAGCTCCTAATTAAATGCAAAACATAAGTTGGTGCATGCGGTGTGATGTGCAATAATATCCGGAGCTCGGCCAACCCTAATTCATACCTATAAATATGGGCATTTATATTGATTTTAAATGGCAATAATATTTATTATATTACAAATATTGCAACAAATTATTTCACAAAATAATATTTAAATTCTGAAGTAAGTGGAGACACTCTAAAAAATATTTTAACGCGTTTATTTTGTCTTCATTACCAATGTGTTTTTAACGCAAAAGCATATCTTAAATTCAATGTTACTTCTATTTTATGCACATACCAAACACAACACACAGTATGAGGATAAAATGAAAACCATGTGTGTTTGAAATGCGCTTAAAATGGAAGTGCCTCTGAAATGATAAATGTTATTTTATGCGTTAATAACACATTAGTGGTGACCGATAAAATAAATGCATAAATTTTTTAGAGTTCATAAATTTACTGGCTGAGATAAAGTCCCTCCATGTCTCTTTTCATAAGGTATTAATTTCTTTCATAAGGTGTTAATTTCTTTTATAAGGTGTTAATTTCTCTACATATCTGAAACATTTAAAATCACATTATAGCATACAACTCTTTACATAAATATCCTAAACTTTGGCTAAAAACTTGCAAGATTAAGCATTATGTACAAGCAGCTTAAGGAAGTATATGATTCCCATTAAATCCATTTTGAAAAAATATAATTTTGAATCTAGAGAAAAGATAAAAATTAAGAGTGCATAGAAATTTGAGTGAATAGAACCTTCAAATGAGACAAGCTGTGTTCTCTTTAAATTGTACAAATCCATCAATTTTGTAATAATTTTTATGAAATGATTTCTTTCAAAAGATATCCTGCATTTTGTTTGAGACTGATCACTGTAGACTGACGGTAATATTGTGAGCATTTTTGAACTATTTTTCTTTAAATGTGTTCAAAAATAATAGTTACTAAAAAAAAATATAAATAAATAAAATTAACATTGGAAGCAAGAGAGGGAAGTGTATTCCAACTTGTTATGACATATATATATATATATATATAATATATATATATATATATATTATATATATATATATATATATATATATATATATATATATATATATATATATATATATATATATATATATATATATATATATATATATATATATATATATATATATATATATATATTTTTTTTTTATTTCACCCCGGTGGGCAAAGGTTAGAGATCCAACCAAAATTCCGCACCAGAGTTAGGGGAAAGTCGGAAAATCCGGTTTAAAATTAAAAGATCCGACATGACCTGATACACGGCATTTGAAGGTTATAAATCATAGGAAGTTGGGGAAATAGATGAAGGAAGTGTGTTCCAGACTTTACCAGTAGAGTATATATATATTATATATATATATATATATATATATATATATATATATATATATATATATATATATATATATATATATATATATATATATATATATATATTATATATATATATTAATATATATATGTGTGTGTGTGTGTTGCATGTGTGTGTGTGTGTGTGTGTATGTGTGTATGCTGGCTTGCTTCATTATGGTAAATATGACATTGTGACCTACAAATAAAGTAAAAAAAAAAAAAAAACAATTTGGTGATTTTTAGTTCCTTTTTAGGTCGAAAATTCATTCTTATTTCATGGTAATTTTCATTTCCTACAAATTTACTTCATTGAATTAACGTGTAAAAATGAAATTAGTCCCTGACAAATGATAAAATTTGTCCAATATTTAATTGGGGTTTATTTTCATTAGGAATATATACTTAATTTATTGCATACAGTTAATTACTCGAACCCCAATGACGTCACAAGCACCGACTTCGCTTTCATGACTCATATATACATTGCTGAATAATAATACAAGTACTTCAAAAGCTCCGAATTCCTATATATGTGTATAAATATATGTGTGTGTATGTACGTGTAATACGTACTTACTTATGTACTAGTATGGGAGAATATTTATGTGTATATATGCATAAGTGTATGAGAGCTCCATGATTTAAAAATACTTTTGCTTCAAAAAAAAAAAAAAATTTTTAAATCTTTTAAAACTTTAAAAGCATTAACATAAATTTTATTAAGGAAGGAACTCTAATTTTATTTCAGTAACTTATTATGGCCATTCAGGTAATTTTCGTGCAAGTTTCGAGTTTATATCTCTATCAAAGAATACTTTATTTTATACCCAAAGTTCGAAGGGGCGATTTGGACATATTTTTCCTTTGTATTTTCAATTATGGAGAATAAGGTTTAGCGAAATAAATCAATATAGTTCCATTAATATCACTTTTGCTATTAAAACTCGTGATATGAGTCCGAAAGTGGGGTCGGAACCTACCTGGTCGACAGGTTTTGGATGAGTCCGGAACATAAACTTTATTTTAAACTACAGAAAACATTCTTTTACAGCATCCATAAATTTATCTTAATTAATGCAAAGTCCGAATTAATATCATATTAAGGTATATTTTATACACAATATTCACTGGGAGGATTACGTCAACTTTTGCTTGCATTTCCAACTATATAGAATAAAGTTAAGTGAAATAAATCATCATACTTCCCTTTACATCAGTGGTGTTCTGTAAACTCAGAAAATGGAGGCTATAATAAATAAAACCAAGGTCAGAGCCGGAGCCAGGGCTGGAGCTGTAGCCGGAGCCGGAGCCGGAGTAGGAGACTATGCTGGAGACCGAACCTGCATGTAAAGTCAAAGGGTTTAAGGTTGAACCGAAAACGTAAACTTTATTTTCGACTTTGCAAATAATCCCTTTGTAACTTAAAGTACAGGAAAAAAAAAAAATTGTAATTCTTTTTTTATAATAAACCTATGATATATATATATATATATATATATATATATATATATATATATATATATATATATATATATATATATATATATATATATATATATATATTATATATATATATATATATATATATATATATATATATATATATATTTTAACAGCTGTTCAACACGAACGTGCTCCTCGATCGATTCAAAAGCGTCCACTCTTTGGAACTGATCTTGCCTCGGTGGGAACTTTAGCAGGAAGTCTTTTAGGATCTGGAGTTCCATCCCCTCTTCCTGCTCTTCCACCTTATTACCCTGGGTTCTTCTCGCCATCAGCATTTAAACCTGGGTCCTTATCTCATTTCCTACCTCCTGCTCCCCCTCTTCCACCTTTGACTTTAACTCTAAGTCATAATTCGGCTTTCAGACCGAGTTCAACAGCTGCTATTATACCTGGAGTCTCAAAATCGCAGTCATCATCATCTATTGGTATTCCTCATTCCCCAAATGTTAGTCTTTCTACCAGTAGTCTTGCCTTCCTAAGTTCTTCCGCTAACACTGCCTCTTTTATAAGTTCTCTAAGTCCTTCGATAACCTCAACAACAAGCGTAAATTGTACCCCAACTTCTGCTTCGTTTCTTCAGCCATACAGCAACGCCTTTGTTGGCGCTGGAATAGGACTTCTTTACACAGAGCAACAGCGACTTCATTCTCAAAATAAAATTCCTGTTTCCTCTCATAAGGCTGACATTACAACGCCTATTCGGTCGAAATGCTCCTCCCATTCTGGTTTTGCTCCTCCTTTCACCGCAGAAAACCTTGCCAAGCCTCTTCGCCCCTTTAGTGAATATTCCCTCTCAGGGGAATGCCGACCCTCCCCAAGTTCCGAACACTACCAACCCCCATTAAAGAAGAGGAAGAACAGCGGAGGTGAAGAAGAAGTAACGAGTTCTGGCAACCTGTGTTCTTCTCCAGATCCCAAAACTCCTACAAAGGTCAATCCCTCCTCTTCCACACCAAACATTTCGGTTTCCCAAGACTGCCCTCCTGCAGTTTCCACCACCGGGCCACCGAATAATGTGGATAAATCTGGAAACTCTTCAAGTGGAGAAACAGACTTGAAAAGGGAACATAAATCAGCCGGAGAGCGAAGTGTCAACAATAAAAGAAAAAGAGAAGAAGATTCAAGTAATAACAATTACATTGCCAAATTAATTCCACAAGGTATATATATATATATATATATATATATATATATATATATATATATATATATATATATATATATATATATATATATATATATATATATATATATATATATATATATATATATATATATATATATATATATATATATATATATACCAATGGCAGTCACATAGTTATCAAATAGTCAAATTTAAAACTTTGTCAATATATATATATATATATATATATATATATATATATATATATATATATATATATATATATATATATATATATATATATATATATATATATATATATATATATATATATATATATATATATATATATATATATATTAGACGATCAATCTTCGTCAGTGGACTCAACTCCTTCAGAAACCAAGTCCCTTCCTCCTTATTCTCCGTCACCGCCTCATTCTCCAGGTTCATCCATAACTTTTGAAACCCGAACGTCTGTGAAACCTTCTTCAGACGTTGAAGGAAACCATACGACACCATCACCAAAAAATGTTCATTCGTCTGCTTCAGTAGCAAACCTTGAAGAAGACAATATTTCGCCTTCAACTGAAGTTGATCCTGTAGTAGAATCATCTTCAAAGAAAGTTAGTAATGTTTTCAGTTCGTCGGAGAAGCCTTCAGTATTTTCCAGCAGTAATGAAGGAGGTCCGTGTGAGGTTATTCATGAGAGCGCTGCCAGACTTTTATTCCTTGGGGTTAAGTGGGCAAGATCAATCCCAGCTTTTATGCAGGTATATATATATATGTATATATATATATATATATATATATATATATATATATATATATATATATATATATATATATATATATATATATATATATATATATATATATATATATATATATATATATATATATATATATATATTATTATATAAGTGTACGTATGTATGAATGTATTATGTAATCTATGTAATCTCTGGTGGAATAGGAAAAATGAAAAGTGTCTCCCGACTTTATCAGAAAATCAAATGAGGAAATTGCTTGGCGGGGATGTCTTGGATCAGAAAGGTTAACAGAGAAAAGATGAGACTGTTTCTTGAGCTTTCTTATAAAAGGATTAGATATGCGATCAGAGAATTCAAAAATTAGTATCCTTTGTTATAATTATACTGTAAGAGAATGATTCAGTAGTACGATGGCTGGAATGAAATTGGAGGTAATCGATGGGAGTGGGGGGCTAATGAGATTAAGGCTCTAGATTCCACCCTTGCCATATTGGTATTGCGTACTCCATATAAGAATGGACGTCACTCCTACACAGAATAAGCAACTGCTGTATAGGACGGTGAAGTTTCGAAATCTTTTTAGAATTTTTGACCTCTTAGAGTCTCATTTAAAATATGGAATATGATCTTTCCAGGAAAAAGCATAAGTAATAGAAGCATCAAGAATATTTGCACTAGACAGAGGAAGGTTAAAGGTGTAGATTTTATCGAAAAAAAAAAAAATTTATTATAGTTATATTGAAAATTGCATCGAGATGATAGATGAGGAAACTGAATTTTTGATTCATTGAAAACTGTTCAGTTTAAAATACGAAAAAGATCAGGAAGAAGTTGTCAGAGGTCATCATTGTCTTTGCATATGTCGTTTGGGGTCTTATACCGTCTTAATCGGTATAAGACTAGTAAGTGAAAAACAGACGTTCATTCATTCAATGAAAAATAGGATGAAAAATGAATGTAAAAAAAAACTTGACAATTAAAACCACTAGATTTAGATTTACAGGATGAACTGTTGACATGAATATCATCTATTATAAGATCAAAAAATAAGATTTCAAAGAAGAGAATAAAGACAGAAAGACAAAAAATTTGTGACAATAAAATTGTGACAAACTATCGCCAATTTCCGCCAAACGCACCAACAAAAGATTTACCGAAATGCAGAGAACCAAAAGTCAGATGGGAGGGATTGAATATCACCATTCAAGCGTTGCTATTGGAAGCCATACTGGCAATCTGATATAAGAAAACAAGTATTGCTTCCATAAATAATTTTGTAGAAAGATTCAAAAACTTTGGAAAGAACAAAAGTTTGAGCTACAGAATTTAAAAAAGGAGCCTTTTCTTTCTGAATAGGATCTTTAAGCCTAGGTTTTTTTTTAGCACGTAGGAAAAGCTGAATAGATGAAGATAAAGCGGATTACGAATTCAAGAAGCAAGTTTAGAAGGACTAGTTTTGAGAACCACGAGAGAAACAAAACCGGGATCGAACTCAAGCTATGCTCAAATTGAAGAGAATTCAAAATTTTTTAAAAACAATCAGTGATAAGCAAAAGTATGAAATCTGGAGGAAGAGAAAGAAGATATGTTGGAAGTTGTCTAACGTGAATTAAGAATGAAAGATCTGAGCAACGAGCTCAGATTAAAGAGAACTGATAAAAGAAGCAAGAAAAGGAGTGAAAGGCAAAGATAGTCTCTATTTTTATGAAAGTGACCAAAAAAAAAAAAAAAAAAAAAGGTAAACTACAAAAAATTACCTTTTATGTGCAGAAAGAAGGTTTAAAAGAAAAAGTACACAGACACACGCATATATATATATATATATATATATATATATATATATATATATATATATATATATATATATATATATATATATATATATATATATATATATATTATATATATATTTTCAGTTATCCTTTAGGGACCAAGCAATACTTTTAGAGGAATCGTGGAGCGAATTATTTTTAGTTAGTGCTGCGCAGTGGGGTCTTCCCTTGCCGGAGAGGGGTAAGTTTTTTGGGTTGGGATTGTAAAATAATAATAATAATAATAATAATAATATAATAATAATATAATAAATAATAATAATAATAATAATAATAATAATAATAATAATAAATAATAATAATAATAATAATAATAATAGTAATAATAATAATTTATTAAAAAATAATAATATAAATAATAAATATATAAAATATATATATATATATATATATATATATATATATATATATATATATATATATATATATATATATATATATATATATATATATATAGACTCTGCAGAAGAGCTACAGATTCCTCCTTCTCCTGAAATATCCCTGATGAGAGAACTCTGCAGCAGATTTCACAGTTTGAATGTCGATGCTACAGAATACGCGTGTCTGAAAGCGTTGATTCTCTTCAGGCCAGGTATAAATACTTGAAGAATAATACCTTTCTTAGACTTATTAGGCCAGTCTTTATATATATATATATATATATATATATATATATATATATATATATATATATATATATATATATATATATATATATATATATATATATATATATATATATATATATATATTTAATTCGGAAATTAAAGGCCAATATTCCCCAACACACGTCGTGTATCTAAAAGATAGAAATGTGTTTACTGCCATAATATCGTAGAATTTAGGGATGAATGATCACAGCTGCACTATTAATTCTGACGTCCAAAGCTGGACAGTGAAAAAGAATAAGAAGAATTCTTCATCAGTATAAGAAGAATGCTTCATCAGTTCGACTTGATTGAAATATGAAAAAACCATAGAGAGCTGAAATCTAGATAAGACCTAAATTCCTAGATTCTTTTTTGAAAGAAATATGAGTGATACGTACTCCAAAAGATACGATACGAAACGATACGGATAAAGATAAGGATACGATAAGGATAAGCTACGATACGATGCGATACGAAGGATTCCGTGTATAAACTGGGACGAAATGAAGAAGTTCTAAAGGCATTACAAAACACCTAACAGGATTTAATTAATTAATTAATTAATTATCATTAATACAAAAGCGAATTAATTAAGATCATTGTTTAATGAGGAAAAAAATGTTAATCCTTGC
>SEYY01018405.1:322500-330000 GCA_009176605.1 Armadillidium nasatum
ATATATATATATATAAATCATTAAAATATAACCAAAGACTACTTATCAGCCCCAGTATACATGGGACCCTTATCAGGTCCAGTAAGATATGACAGAAAAGAAATGATTTATTCCAGTCCCAAAACAGAAGCTGCATTATCAGCAATTGACGCATCAATTGCAGCGCATGCGCCAGTAGTTCTATTGATGTTATTATAAAATGACATGGAAACACTTCACAAATTTTAAGTTGCTTCGTTCTTTACTTCTAAAAGTAAATCAGGCTTACCTAATCTTTTGAGGAGTTAAAATGGGAGATATATAAAATTGCATTATTTAAGTTGAATATTCGAATATTATATTTATGATGATCAATGTGAATGAATCTTAAACTGTTTGAGAGTTTCATCCATATAAAGTGGCAGTGATAAAGCCTCTCACATGGTAAACCTCCCCAGCTTGTAATGCAGGGCTATTCTTAAGGGGTAAACCCCCAGTGTTGTTATGAAAAGTGAAGACAAGTGACCATCCTTTCAGGAAAGCCAAAATTTCACTACAATAAGGAAACCGATATAACTGAAAATAGGGGGCAGGATTGCAGAAGCAGGGGGCGGGGGAAGGGGAGCTATCACTAAGGCCAGAATAAAACATTTGTTTTGTACGAGTTAAACATGAGAGAGTAGTAAAGAACTTATTGTAAAAATTAAATAGCTTATATTTTTTTTTAATTCCATGTCGATAAATTCGGGGTTTGATAAAATGGATCTTTATATACATTTAGGGTGGTATGAAAATAAATAAATGAAGGAGACACCTTTTTATGATTTTCTGTAAATCTTAAACTTCGAACTTTCTCACCTCATTATTTCCAAATCCAAAACAGAAATCTTATTAAGCTCTCGACTCCAAAAGTGAGTCTAATAATAGGAGACAAAGAGGTGACCTTAGTTAAAAACAAGTTTATATCATGATTTTCAGGTCAGAGAACGAATTATATCATTTACACACCGGAACCAGAACACTTAAATCCTATTACGGTTAGAAAAAAAAAAAAAAAAAAAAAAAAAATTCATACATAAGCACCTGAAATCTAGATTTGGTAACGATCAGACTTTAGCAACAAATATTTGTTTGTAAAAAATTTCATAGAAACAAAATATTCACTGGTAGAACAAAATTTTAAGACAAGGAAAAAATATAAGGAAAATAGAAGACTAACCTAAAACAGTGAGTCGCGCTCGCGCAAACACACACACACACACACACACACACACACACACACACACACACACACACACATATATTACATATATATATATATATATATATATATATATATATAATATATATATATATATATATATATATATATATATATATATATATATATATATATATATATATATAAGTAGTAAAGCCCCACTTTTGACTACAGTGTCAGTGCCAATGACAACATCATGCTTTTTCCTTAGTTTTTTTTTTTTTTTTTTTTTTTATTTTTTTTTTTAATTTTTTTTTATTTTTGGGGGGAAATGAAGGAAAATTACTCCAACGCTCTGGAGGTTCAAAATCAAGATGATAGAGATGAAAACCACGAGGACAGAAACCCAATATGGCGAACGAATGACGTCATAGTTTCATGATTGGACATTTTCATAACGTCACAGTGTTAAGCAAGTGGTGTGTTTATGTATACGCATGTACACAAGTTTGTGACGTCATCATTGAAAGTGTCTTACCCTCATTGCCAGTTATTGCTGACATTGGCAGTCCCCTTGTTCCGACGGGCGTGGCCTAAGCAAGGTGTCATGTGCTAGGAAACACTAGAAAAGCTAGAAAAAGTTAGAAAAGGAAAAGAGTGAGGCACTCCCGAGTCCCTAGGGGAGTGCCAAAAATATTCCTGAAGTGCTGTGGGAACAGTGGGCGGAGCTTAAAGGATTAAAGTCATTAATTAGGTGCCAAAATTAACGGATTAATTAAATTAATTAATTAATTAAAGAATTATTCGGATTAATTAAGGAATTATCCAAATTAGGATGAATAAAAACCTCAGGAAAGAGCTGGGGGGAGAATTTCCCCCTTATTTCCCTTCAAAAAAGGGCTCGGGAAAGACGTGAGGTTGGTACCGGCACTGCAGTCAAAAGTGTGACTTTATTATTATTATTATTATTATTATTATTATTATTATTATTATTTAAATATATATATATATATATATATATATATATATATATATATATATATATATATATATATATATATATATATATATATATATATATATATATATATATATATGTATACTGTACTACATTACCTTCTTTGCCTTTGTTATTAGCTCTTCTATTTCTAATTTCAATCTGTCGTTGTCTTTTTGACACGCTTTGTAAGAACTTTGTAACGTCTGATACATATATATATATATATATATATATATATATATATATATATATATATATATATATATATATATATATATATATATATATATATATATATATATATATATATATATATATATATATATATATATATGTGTGTGTGTGTGTAAAGAAATTAATTTTAATAAACAAGAAGAAAAAAAGCAACCTATATGTTATGCAACATATAAGATATACGGAGTAATATATATATATATATATATATATATATAATATATAATATATATATATATATATATATATATATATATATATATATATATATATATATATATATATCCACTTTGATAGGAAAAGGACTGAGGTCGACCAAATTCCAATTGAGTTGAAGCGAGTCAATAAGGACAAAATTGACATGTCTGACGCAAGTAAGATATTAAAAAGTATGCAAGTTAATTAAAGGAAGTTTTGAAAATAATTAAACAGTGTGTTCCAGCTATACCAATGGAGTACATGTAAAGTTAATAATAACTGTTACATTTGGAGAAGGGATAAGAATGTGTAGAAAGGCGTGTTGAACGATCGTTTATCAGTTGAGTGGTTATGCGACTATAGAGTTAAAAGAAGTTCAGCTCCGTATAATTTAAAGGGAATGACGCACCAATTCGGAGGTCATTAAAAGATTGTAGAGAGTTAGTGAGAACGAAAGAGTTGATTAGGTGAAAAGTCTTAGACTCTACCTTTCCAAGGCTAACTATGTGAGTGGTACCATTCCACATGTGTCAGGTGACCACAGATTAAAATTAAGAGAATCTACATGTTTCAAAATTTTTCTTTTAAAAACAGATTAGAAAGCTATAGAAAGAACGGAGGTCAGATCGATAGGACGATAGTAAAAGGGTTGATGGGGTTCCCCTTTTCGGGCGCATGGTGAATGAACACTCGTTTCTGAAAAGAAGAAAAGTCCGAAGTGGAAAGTTAAAAATAAAATAGTTTACCAAAGCAGAGTGCAAGTTCGGAAGCACAAGTTTTTAGAACTACAGTAGGAATACCATCAGGACCATACGCCTTCTTAGTGTCAAGCAAAGAGAGAGAGCAGAAATGGCCTCATTAGTAAGAAATTAGAATTTTAGTCATAAATGAATTGAAGGTGGTTGAAGGAGTAGGAACAACTCCGGAATCTTCCAAGGTTGAATTAGAAGCAAAAGTTTGAGAGAAGAGTTCAGTTTTAGAGGAAGGCAAAATGGCACTTGTACAGTCAGAAAATACCAGAGGAGAGAAGGAGGAAGAAGCAAAGTTAGAGTTGATATTTCTGCAAAATGCCAGAAAGGGCTTGAAGAAGAAGAACCAGAAAGATTACTGCATTTACGACGAAGAAATTAGTTTTTAGTGTTGCAAAGAATAGATTTTGCACGATTTCGGGATGAAACCTAAGAAGTTGTATGAGATTCTAAACTTTAAAAACGAAAGTAATTCTTAAACACAGTGATCGTCCTTTTGGTCTTGAATATCAAGCAGAGATAAACCAAAGTTTATTAGTTTAAGTTGAAGGTACAGAATGTGGAGTAAAAGCCACCATTCTAAAGAGAATAACTCGAGTTATTTTTTCAAAAAAAATAAAAATAAAATAATATATATATATATATATATATATATATATATATATATATATATATATATATATATATATATATATATATATATATATATATATATATATATATATATATATATATATATATATATATATATATATATATACCATATATATATATATACCTTAAGATTGGACTGAGTGCTTTTATATCTTTCAAGAAGTCTCTGAGCGTCTGATAATTGTTTCTTTGTTTGATTCAATTCTTGAATTAAAGCGAGTTTTTTCTTTTCTTCTTTGGCTGTTTGTTGAGCACTTTGCAAACCTTCTGCTTTTTGTTCTGCAAGTTGGCTCTTTTCAATAATATATATATATATATATATATATATATATATATATATATATATATATATATATATATATATATATATATATATATATATATATATATATATATATATATATATATATATATATATATATATGTAAGGTCTGCATCTATGGTTAGGGAAGTGCGTTGACCTCCTTTTAACGGTAAACCCTATTAAGGATGCCAAAAAAAGTGTTTGCATTTTTATCCTATTCAAAAACTCACCCTTAGTTGTTTAATCAGTCTGAGATTCGCTTTCGTTACTTCTGTCGACTCCTTCTTGATAGCCTCGATCTCATTCTCGTGATTTTCGATAACCTTCGCCAGGTAATCGTTTTTCTCCTCCCGGAGTTTCGTCAGTTCCATTTTTCTTTTTAAGTCGAGTTCTTCTTGTATGTTTTGAATCCTTTCGTCATTTTGGGCTTCTAATTGTTGGGTCTTTACTTCGAATGAATTTCTCAACCCGTCTAACTCACGACTGTGATTCTTTTAATCAAATACCAAATCAATTATATATATATATATATATATATATATATATATATATATATATATATATATATATATATATATATATATATATATATATATATATATATATATATATATATATATATATATATATATATATATATATATATATATATATATATATATATATGGTATTTCATTAATGTTATACTGAACAATTTGATTTAATGAAAATATTAATAATACTATTATTATTATTATTATTATTATTATTATTATTATTATTATTATTATTATTATTATTATTATTATTATTATTATTATTTTATTATTATTATTATTATTATTATTATTATTATTATTATTATTATTATTATTATTATTATTACTATTAATTTTAATGCTGAAGAAATTTACCAATTTTAAGTTGGCAAAAAGAGTGAGGAATGAAGACTTCTCGTGTCTCAACTGATCTCGAAGTGAATCTCTTTCTTCGACGAGTTTCGCTTTCTCCTCCAAATGCTCCTCCTGAAGTCTCAATAACGTTTGTTGGCTCTCAACCTAATTGTATATATATATATATATATATATATATATATATATATATATATATATATATATATATATATATATATATATATATATATATATATATATAGAGGTGGGCATAAGCGCAAATGAGAGCGCAAAAGCGCAAAAGCGCAATTTGCGCTTTAAATAAAAAATTTGCGCTTTTGCGTTTTGCGCTAAATTTCGAAAATGTGCGCTTTTGAATTTTGCGCTTAACAACTTTTTAAAGAGCGCAAAAGCGCAAATTTGCGCTTTAAAAAATATTTTGCGCTTTTGCGGAAGTTTTTTGAAATTAGCGCTTACCAATTTGCGCTTCATCATTTTTCTTAATAAAAACAATTTTTAGCTTATATTTCAGTTTCTTATTTAATCAGCCAAATTTTATTACTCTTTCTGCTAATTAAAAGTTAATACTTAAACTATGAATGCCGATATATAAAAAAAATATCGATATTTAAAAAATATCAAATTGTCCTCGATAATAAAAGATATTGTTTATATGTATATATTATAATATATATATATATATATATATATATATATATATATATATATATATATATATATATATATATATATATATATATATATATATATATATATATATATATATATATATATATATATATATGGTTTATTGAATATTTTGTTTATTGGTTTATTTGTATGGAACAAAAGCCTTGTCTTCCAATATTTAATAAAACTGACAAGGAGGTAATTTCCGAGTACATCGAAATAATGACGCCTATTGCTGTTAGGCTGGATGAGAAGAATGAGTACGCGGGGGTTCTATTTCCTAACCTCCTTCCTCCTCAAGGACAATCTCGTGGAATTGCAACGAGAGGTGAAAAAACTTAACTATGCCAAAAGCTTAGTCAACTACTTACTAAAGCAGCCAAAGCCAAACAAAGGGAAAGAAAAGGGATTTGAACCGAGGTTCAGCATCATTTTTGATGATTGTGATTTACTTATGGCAACAGCTCTGAGCCCTCACTTCAAACTCGGAGTGGCACATAGGTTAAATGAGGGGAAGTATCCAGCTGTCAAGACGAGGATATTGGAGGAAATAAAGTGTAATATTGCATCGAATTTTACTCCTCCACATCAAGGCACTGAAGGTGATGGGAATGAATCTGAAATGGACCCATTTAAGGTGAGCTATTTTTATAATTTAGAACAAACTTTAAGCATCTCTTGTCCTATATATATATATATATATATATATATATATATATATATATATATATATATATATATATATATATATATATATATATATATATATATATATATATATATATATATATATATATCACTGAGAGATAGAATGAGGAGTGAACTGGTGAGAGAGGAACTTGGGGTGGAATCAATTTTGGAATGCATAGAAAGAAACCAACTGAGATGGTTTGGTCACGTGAAGAGAATGGGGGAGGGAGAGAGACTGAGAGAGATGCTGGAATGGAGACCAGAAGGAAGGAGACCGGCGGGAAGACCAAGGAAGAGATGGATGGAGGCAATAGAAGAAGCCATACAGCGAAGCAACAAGACACTGGAAGAGGTGGAAGACAACCGAATGTTTGAGGACAGAAATGCGTGGAGAAGATTTTGGAGTAGCACCCGACAGGCGCCAGCCTACCGGTTTGGACGGTGATGATGATGATGATGATGATGATGATGATGATGATATATATATATATATATATATATATATATATATATATATATATATATATATATATATATATATATATATATATATATATATATATATATATATATATATATATTCATAATACACTGACATAATGTTCAAATGAAACTTAAAAAGATTTGAGTTCTTGATACCATTTCTAAATTTTTCAGAAACTGTAGGCCCCATATATCCAGCAGACACCTCTGGAGGAGAAGTTGCGGCAAACCTTGGATAGCTGGGATGCAGTAGATGTTCACCACAATACCCCTCTCACTAGGAACCTTTTTCCATGTGAATACCAAGAGGTCTGGGTGGACTTGTTTATGAAGTATAATACCCCATTACCCAGCTCAGCGGCCGTGGAGAGGTTGTTTAGTCAAGGCTCTGACATTCTAAGACCAAAGAGGGCAGCCATTGCATCCAGCAATTTTAAAAAATTTAT
>SEYY01018405.1:332500-345000 GCA_009176605.1 Armadillidium nasatum
ATCATTTACTGATCGAGATAACCCAATGCACTACATTTGAAATTGTGCATTTCAAAAAAAGTTGGGAAGTAGGTAAAGGAAGAATCTCTGAGACTTTTTTAGTAGCATAGCGGTTAAGTCTATGGTCTTACAGTGAAAAAGATAAAACTGTGTGAAGAATCAAAAACACGTTCCCTCGTCAAACGTGAAGGTATGTGACTATAGAATAACACAGAGAGTTAGAGGATAAATAAACAGAAAAAGTGAACTGAAGTTTAGTTAAAAACAATAGGTGAGGTGTAGAAGAAGAGAGGTGATAATCGATAAAGGGGAAATTATAATAAATTCATCTATTGTTGAAAAATTTAACAGAGAATGAAGACCAAGCTTAACTGGCTTAGAAAGTTTGTCCACATTGGAAAAAAATATTTGATCTTCCTTTCCTCATAAGACATCATTTTAAATAATTTCAGTGTTTATCACAGCCTCTACCTTTCCTCTATAGCAGTGAGAGCGCACCTTGTAAACATGGATAATATTCTAATACAAAATAACCCTTAGCGGTTATTCAAACTCGCTACTTATACATACGCTTGTTTGTCTTGGAGATGAATCCATTTACTTACACCATTAAATTTTTGCCACCTCTAACTTCTTCCGACCACTTACCTACGTATCCTGTTTTATCTCTTTGGGTCTCCCTCAGAAAAGGCTTCCAACTTCAGCGACGAAATGTTTATGACAGTTTGGTTCTGAAAACCAGTTGAACTTTAGTTTGATATCTCAGGGAATAATTAGTGCTTCGACAGGAGGAGATTCCCCAGGTGCGCGCATACTGTATAAACTATGTGATTCCCTCTGAGGTGGATGAGAACATTCTATTTTCACTTCTTTCAAAATTCGTAAACACTTTTTTAATGTATTTTTTAAAAAGACATTAAAATCAGGAAATAACTTAATTTTCAAACTTCGGAAACTCAAGTCAAAAATAACTCATCCTGAACTCGTGAAGGATTCATTCTCAGTCGTATCAAATAATCTCTTTCACCAAAGAAAATGGACTAGTCCTTCCGGTTCCGCCTGACCTTGCCATCTTATCGCTCTTCCTTACACTTTGCCAAAAATGTCACCTTAATCATTGCTATTCACTTTTCTTTCTTTTGTTTTCCTGATGATTCACAGTGTCTTATAACCAACTGTACATCTTAACTCTTTACTTAAACGTTTGCCTCTAGGTTACTTTAAATGGTTCTGGTATCATTCTCGACACTATAAATATTTCCCAATTGCTCTAATTTCCGACCTTCTTATTAAAATTGTCAAATCAATCCTTAAGCAGGAAGATCATAACACTTTATTTCTTTTAATCTTACCTCAGAGCCCCAGCATGACTTCTGTAAGAATGACTGGTTAGTGATCTCTCTTTTTTCTGACTCGTGAATTTTTGAATTGGTACTGGACACATTCAAGGTTTTCTTCCTTTGGTATTTAATTTTCTCTTTGACCCTTATCACTAATTTCATTACTGGCCACTTCATATACACGTATAACTGTTTTAGGCTGTTGCTGCTCACTAATTAAAATACATCTACATTAGCAATCATTAGGGTTCTGTTCAATCCCCCTTGCTTTCTGCTCTCTTTCAACTGGTTATTAATTAATATAATCCTAATATGTATCTTATATCAGCTATTCACACTTTGTCGATAATTCTACGTATATTATTTTTCACTCTGAAATGTACCTAACCAGTAGCATACAGGGGAGAGGGACTTATGACAATTATAATCTTTGATCATTTTTATTTTTCTAATGAAAATGTAAAATTATCAAAATTCATTACTTCTAAATGTTTTGTCTCATTTTCTCCCACAATTTTGGTATCGTAAAAATACACAATTTCAACTTGCTTTTCTTTTTAAAATTCTTGGTGTTTAATTTCCATGAGATTATTATTGAAAGAAAAGCTTCATTTCTCTAGCTAAACGAGCATCTAAGAGGTTAGTTGAAATATCGTCACACCATTCTCGTTGTTTGGCCTGAATAACAAAATAAGTCACCCTTGTGTGGAGTGTCCGTAGCATATTAAATTAATTACACACAAACGGCTTGCCTTGAAAAAGTGGAATTTAAGACTTTTATTTCACCAACTTCCGCATTTCATGACTTTTTAAGCAACAGATTTATTGCATCACACTTTTTATATCATAGCTATTAGAAAATTCACTGACACTTTGAACTCTACACTATACTCGCATTCCTCCCACTCTGATAAGAGGACGTGTGACTCGACATTTCACACAACCTCATTTCCTTGCATGCACTCTTCTATATAGTAAACTCAAAATTATCTTTTTCTTCTTCTTCTTCTTCTTCTTCTTCTTCTTCTATTTCTTCTTCTTCTTCTATCTTCTTCTTCTTCTTCTTCTTCTTCTTCTTTTCTTCTTTTTTCTTCTTCTTTTTCTTCTTTTTCTTCTTTTTCTTCTTTTTCTTCTTTTTCTTCTTTTTCTTCTTTTTCTTCTTTTTCTTTCTTTTTCTTTTTCTTTTTCTTTTTCTTTTTCTTTTTCTTTTTCTTTTTCTTTTTCTTTTTCTTTTTCTTTTTCTTTTTCTTTTTCTTTCTTCTTCTTCTTCTTTCTTCTTCTTCTTCTTCTTCTTCTTTTTCTTTTTCTTCTTCTTCTTCTTCTTCTTCTTCTTCTTCTTCTTCTTCTTCTTCTTCTTCTTCTTCTTCTTCTTCTTCTTCTTCTTCTAGCATTATATATTTATTGTAAAAGGCAAATGAGTTGAGTTATATAAAATTTATAAATTTCATTTATATTATGTTTTATTTTTATTCAAAAAAAAATTTTTTTTCAAGCTGTACGTCTCAGTATGAGTAAGACCGGGACAGAACAAGTCTTCCTGTTCAAAAAAATAAATTAAAAAATAAATAAGTATATAAATAAAAAATAAATTAATGTAACCTATAAATATAAATATAAGCATATTCAGAAAAGTTAATTGTTGTTAAGTTTTTTAAATAGAATTATGTAGAGGTGAATAGAAAAGAAACCGAAGAGAATCAAAAGTTTTAAGAGTTTACCAAAAAATATCTTTTTTCCTCATATTGAAATTTATTTAAAAAAAATTAATTCAATAGAATTAATTCAGTAACATTTAATGTTCTACTTCTAACTGTCTAATTATATATATATATATATATATATATATATATATATATATATATATATATATATATATATATATATATATATATATATATATATATATATATATATATATATATATATATATATATATATATATATATATATATATATATATATATATATATATATATATATATATATATATATATATATATATATATATATATATATATATATATATATATATATATATATATATATATATATATATATATATATATATATATATATATATATATATATATATATATATATAATTATTTTCAAATCATAGAAAATAATTTGTTCTATTTTTAATTAAAACTTTAAAGTATAGAGATTTCAGACAATTAAAAAATAAATATATTTATAAATATTTATCTTAATAATATAATAATAAATACCAAATAGCAAACACAGTACCATAAAAAAAAACTTTTAAAAATATAAATATAATATCGTTTACTTGTTTATTTTAAAATTTAAAATGTAAATGTATAGTAAATTGGTTCGTATCTTTAATCATATTTATATTAAAAAAAATTAATATAATTTGTACTTTTGACAAATTATAATTTAAATATTAATTAACAAATTATATTTACTTTCTTGCTATATTTAATTATTTATCATTAATAAGAGGCATATTAATAAGAAAAAGGACATAGCTAAAATGAAAAAAAAAATTTAAAAAATCAAAAAATCATGATTTTTTAATTTATTTGATTTGATTCAAATAAAAAAAATTTAAATCATCAATTTTGATATATATATATATATATTAGTGATGGCATCCGCATCCGCATCCGCATGCGCGGATGCGGAACATCCGCACAAAAATTAACATCCGCATCCGCATCCGCATCCGCATTTTCGAAAATTCAACATCCGCATCCACATCCGCATCCGCACTTTCGAAAATTCAACATCCGCATCCGCATCCGCATCCGCACTTTCAAAAATTCAACATCCGCATCCGCATCCGCATCCGCACTTTAAAAAATTCGACATCCGCATCCGCACTTTCGAAAATTCAACATCCGCATCCGCATCCGCATCCGCACTTTCAAAAATTCAACATCCGCATCCGCATCCGCATCCGCACTTTAAAAAATTCGACATCCGCATCCGCATCCGCATCCGCAAATTAGAAAATATGACATCCGATCCATCACTAATATATATATATATATATATATATATATATATATATATATATATATATATATATATATATATATATATATATATATATATATATATATATATATATATATATATATATATATATATATATATATATATATATATATATATATATATATATATATATATATATATATATATATATATATATATATATATATATATATATATATATATATATATATATATATATATATATATATATATATATATATATATATATATATATATATATATGCGAATTGTAGATCAAGAGTGAGGGTGAAGAGAGAACTATCGGATTGGTTTAGCATAGGAGTGGGATTGAGACAGGGGTTTGTAATATCTCCATGTTATTTAATCTATTTGATGAATGGTTTACTTAGAAAAATGGAGAGAGAGAGGAAGAGTATTACGTTGAGAAATATGGAGGGTGAATGTGAAGTGAATGTTTTACTTTTTGCAGATGATGCGGCATGTGTTGGTGGCAGAATCTGGAGAAAAGATGAGAATACTTGTGAGAGAGTTTGAAGGGAAATGTGCAAACACGAGATTGAAATTCAATCCAGCGAAGAATAAAGTTATGAAGGATTGGAGGTGGGGATGAGGAAATGTGGAGGGAGGAATTGGTTTGTAGAAGTGTGAGAATGGAAACTTGAGGAGGTGAATGAATTCAAATATCTAGTAATATTGGGTGGAAGGTAAGGGTGGGACGGAAAAAGGAATAAAGAACAGAGTGGTAGAAGGAATGAAAGTATTGGGGGGCCTAAGAAAAGTATGGAAGAAAGGAAAAATTTCGAAAGAAATAAAGATAAGAATGTTTGAATGTATGTGTTCACCTTCTGTATTGTATGTGTGTGAAACATAAGACGATAAGTGCTCGGTCGAGAAAAAGTTTCAATGTCTTTGAGATGAAAGATTTGAGAGCGATATATAAATTTGAGAAGGATTGATAGGATTAGAAATGAAAGAATAAGGGAGATGTGTAAATGGAAGAAGGGTGTAATTGATAGAGAGGAGGAGGAATGTGCTAAAATGGTTTGGACATATGTGAAGAATGAAAGAGAACAGAATGGTTGGCAAGGTACGTAGATCCGATGTAGATAGGGGAAGGGTAGGGGGAGGGGAAGGCCGAAGTGGAGATGGATGGATGGAGTGAGAGTGATTTTGATGGAAGGAATTTGAGTTTAGACGAGGGTAGAAGATTTGTGGAGACAGAGATGGAGGGAGGTGGTGAAAGCGTTGAAAGGTAAGAATAGTTATGTTTGTAAGGGAATTTTGGTGGGCACCACCTCACGAAAGTGGGAAAGGTGATAGTGAAATATATATATATATATATATATATATATATATATATATATATATATATATATATATATATATATATATATATATATATATATATATATATATATATATATATATATATATATATATATATATATATATATATATAATTAACATCCGCATCCGCATCCGCATCCTCATCAAAATTAACATCCGCATCCGCATCCGCATCCTCATCAAAATTAACATCCGCATCCGCATCCGCATCCGAACTTTTCGAAAATCCACATCCGCATCCGCATCCGCATCCGCACTTTCGAAAATTCAACATCCGCATCCGCATCCGCATCCGCACTTTCGAAAATTCAACATCCGCATCCGCATCCGCATCCGCAAATTGGAAAATATGACATCCGATCCATCACTAATATATATATATATATATATATATATATATATATATATATATATATATATATATATATATATATATATATATATATATATATATATATATATATATATATATATATATATATATATATATATATATATATATATATATATCCTACCATGATTATGAACACTTTTTAAAATTTTGAAAAATTCCCACTGTTAGTTCTGCAAAACACTAGAGCATGGCTTCTGTATTCGTCATGTTTACATGAAAAGTTGCCATGGAAACGGCTTAATGCATAACTGAATAAAAAGAAATAAAGTCACGGGCAACCTTTTTGTCGGAAAAAGTACATTTTTATATATATATATATATATATATATATATATATATATATATATATATATATATATATATATATATATATATATATATATATATATATATATATATATATATATATATATATATATATATATATATATATATATATATATATATATATATATATATATATATATATATATATATATATATATATATATATATATATATATATATATATATATATATATATATATATATATATATATATATATATATATATATATATATATTGAATGAAAAGCAATCCAAAAGCTCGGAATATAATGGCGATAAATAAAACTCTTAAATAAAATCAGTTGTTTTATTGAATTCCAAAACACTTATATTAATCGACGTTTCGGGAATCTTCTCTTTCCTATCATCAGGATTTTAAAATTATTTAGTATTATATAAATCTTAGATGATAAAATTTTGTAAGATGTAAATAATAAAATACCAATAAAGAGAACTTTTTTTTTTTTTTTTAACCAGAACAGGATGAACACACATTAGAAAAGGAGCAACTGAAAAAGACCGCTGTCATTGTTAAGTGACGACTTGAGACTGGAAATGTGAATGGATTCTAGTACTTTTAAGTCGAGTAGTTGGTTGGTTTGTGTGATGGTGGAGAAATAATTAGAGTCAATAGAGTGGTCTTTACTATGGCTATGGTTTATAATACTGGAAGGGTTAGGAGAAATAAAAAAATTACCCGTTCGTACCGAACGACCCCTATGTTCTTCTGTTCTAAGGGCGAGTTGGCGCTAGGTGCTACCAACATAGGAGTCGTTACAGATACCACAAATTTGTTTGTAAACAACAGAAGAGCTTAGGTGTGTTGGTAAAGGTTCTTAATGGTTGAGAAAGAGTTTATTATTTACATCTTACAAAAATTTTACCATCTAAGATTTATATACTAAATAATTTTAAGATCCTGATGATGGGAAAGGGAAGATCCCCAAAACGTCGATTAATATAAGTGTTTTGGAATTCAATAAAACAACTGATTTTACTTAAGAGTTTTATTTACCGCCATTATGTTCCGAGCTTTTGTGTTGCTTTTCAGTATAAAGACCAGATTCTCGAATAATAGAAATTTACATGATATATATATATATATATATATATATATATATATATATATATATATATATATATATATATATATATATATATATATATATATATATATATATATATATATATATATATATATATATATATATATATATATATATATATATATATATATATATATATATATATATATATATATATATATATATATATATATATATATATATATATATATATATATATATATATATATATATATATATATATATATATATATATATATATATATATATATATATATATATATATATATATATATATATATATATATATATATATATATATATATATATATATATATAGGGAACTAGGGAAGGGATAGACCTAGTCTTTTGTGCATGTACTAGTATTGTTATTGTTATTGTTATTATTATTATTTGTTAGGACTGGGACAGTCTCGATTGGCCCTTGTGGCTTCTAACTGTCTCTTATTTTCCTATGCTATATATATATATATATATATATATATATATATATATATATATATATATATATATATATATATATATATATATATATATATATATATATATATATATATAGATTAATTTTATTTTTCTAGAAATATGTTTAATTAAAGTAAAATTAATGATGGAAAATATTAAAAAAGTAAAGATAAGTATTTTCTTTCAGATTCTTTTTCTTTCAACGTTTTTTTTATTTTTTTTTTTTTCAACTATAATAGAAATATATACTGTGAGTTAAAAACACGAATTATTCGACGCGTTAAGAGTCAAAAGAAGAAAAAGGAAAAAATGGCGATTCAGCGTTTTGGAATAAACTGTTTTGGATTCTTGTATTTGAATGTTTAAAAATGCATAAATAAACATTAAATTTTTACTAGCTTATTGCTCGTAAAATTATTTATTAAAGTTAATGTTTCTCCTTTAGATACTAGTATTAGTAAAAGCAGTTTTTTGATTTTTTTTTTTTAAATTTCGGCCTAGTCTTGTGGCCATTTTAGTATGTAAAAGTCTAAGAGTTCTGTAGAAGTTGTAATTCTATTTTTGTCTACATGAAAAATTTGTATTCATTATCACCATATTGACATCGTTAAGAGGTAGGAATATAAGCTAGATAATTTTTTTATAAATATATATTATAAATATACATTTATAAAAAATTAAGGTTCTGATTATGAACGTGGAAGAATTCTAAAGAAAGATAGTGAGAACATGAGAAAATATGGGACATTTAGAAGCCACAAAGGCTTATCAAGACTGTCCCAGTCCTTATAAAACACAAAAGTTGCCACTTTCCATGAATGGCTTGACACATACCCAATTTTCCCCATGCAAAAATTTAAGCCAACCATGCTATTTCCCATGCACTATGCAGCTTTTCAAGCCATAAATAAATGGGTCATCTAAATTCTAAACTAACATGTAAAATCTCTGGTATTATAAGGGATTGTCATAAATACTCATTAAAATATGTTGCCTTGAAAGCAGAGTCAGTCAAACGATACCTTGATCATCCATATATTGATCCAACCTTTTCGTAAAAGAGAATTACTATCAATAATAACTTGTGGTAAACCATTCCAGAAATTACTCTTGCAGAAAAAATTTTCTCAAATTTAGATAGTATATCTTTTTATTTTTTTATGATCCCTGGTGTGCCCATTGGTATTTTAAAAAGAACTTACTCATACCTATATAGTCAATTTTTGAAAACTTGAATCATATCACTTCTTAGAAATCTTTCTATAGAAAACATTCCCAGTTCTTTTAGCTTCTCCATGTACTTTTTTTTAAAACTAAAAATCATTCTTGTTGCTTTGCTCTGTACTGCTTCCAATATATCAATGCCTTAAATAAGGGGCCTAAACTTGTGCACAGTACTCAATCGGTGGTCTGACATAAAGTTCTATTATAGAGTTTACTGATCACCTTACTTTTATAATTCGCATTGCAGTTATGTAATTCCTAGCTTCTGAACACTTTTCTAATACTTTCAAATTACTGCTGATAATCACACCCAAATCTTTTTTCTTTATCTACAAACTCGAGCCATTTCCCATATTTCCCTTTATTTCGTAATTGAAATCTGCGATAAGAATCTTACACTTTATTATTGAAATTTATTTACTACTTTACAGCCCAACCAAGAAGTTGTATTTAAATCACAAACTCTTATATCCTCAATATTTTTAACAGGACAGACTAGTTTAGTATCATCAGCAAACTTGGAAACTAAACATTTTATTCCCTTATCTAAATCATTAATATAGATTAAGAATAGAAGAGACCCTAACATAGAACCTTGAGGAACTCTACTCTTTACCAGTTCCGATGATGTTTTATTTCTATTTAAAAACTACACACTGTCTCCTGTTCTTCAACCACTCCTGTATCCAGTTTTGAATAAGCCCTCTTAAACTAAATTGAGATAATTTGTAAATCACCCTTTTATGAGGTACCTTTTCAAAAGCTTTGCTGAAATCAAGATATATCAACTGGCTCCACTTTGTCCATGCAATCAGTAATATACTCCATAAATTTTAAAAGATTTGTCTGATATGATTTGTCTTTCCTAAATGCTTTTCTATTTGACTTTTCATTATTTTTTCTAGAACTGTTTCTACCAAGGAGGTTAAACTAACTGGCCTGTAGTTTCTGAGATCATCCCTGCTACCTTTCTTTTAAATTTACATGTAAGTAATTTTCTAATCCTCTGGTATTTCAATAATTTAAAGACTTATTGAATATTAAATATAAACCATATGCAATACTATTACCTTCCTTTAGGATTCTTCCATGTATACCATCAGGACATGCAGACTTATTAAAATCAATATGTTCAAGTAAATTTTTAATCTCATCAACTTCAATATTTAGAGATGCATATTTTGGGATGCAAAACTATCTCTACTCTGTTCTCTGATGTAATCAGTATCAAGCCTTTCATCTGTAAATACTAATGTAAAATAGGTGTTAAAATATTGACTAATTCTTTATCAGAGCTAATCACTTTATCATTTATTTTAATAGAACAAATAAATTGCATACAGTATATTCTTTATAAACCGCTTAATTATTGTGAGATACCAGAGAATTGGAAAATTACTTTTATGGTATCAATTTTGGTAATACTTAAGTGTAACTAAGCATTTTTTTCCTTAATATATCAAAACTATAAAGATGAAATTATTTGAAATAATGTAAAGTGGGAAAATTGAAGTGTTAAAAACAATTTTTTACATTAAAAATACCAAAACCCTATAAAATTATAATACAAAAATATTTCAATTTCAACAATTTTTCAATATATCTTGACTTTAAAGATATATTGTCTTTTGACTGTTTTTGCATTTTTTTTTAATAAAGCATTACTAGGTTGTTGCATCAGTGTTTCAGTGAATTTTATGAATCATTAAAAGTGAAATAAGAAAATAAATCTTATGTTAATAACCAAAAAATGTACTGTCTGGATGTCCTTTTTTTTTATAAAATAAATTGCAATGGTTTTAAATTTATTTATCCATTCAATGATGCAATGTTGTCAAATATATTTTTAAGTACAATTTTACAATATTGTCAAATTTATAAAACTTTGATGTTAAATAATAAACAAAATGAATTATCTTTAGTTTCATAGAAAACTAAGAATGAGTTTAAATTATACAAAGTAGAATCTGTATCAGCATTTGATCCACAATACCATATATATATATATATATATATATATATATATATATATATATATATATATATATATATATATATATATATATATATATATATATATATATATATATATATATATATAGAACAACTAAAAAAAATTTGACAATGACAATTGTAGTAATTTGATGATGATGAAATTGAAAAAAAGTATATTTTAATTTTCAATCCTCTTAAACCACACTGAAATAGATTGATAATCACCCTTTTATGAGGTACCTTATCCAAAGCTTTGCAAAAATCAAGATATACAATATCAGCTGGTTTTCCTTTTTAAGCACAATCAGTAATGTGCTCCATAAGTTCCAAAAGATTTATCTGATATGATTTACCTCCTAAAACCATGTTGTGAGTTTCATAAAATCTTATTTCTGATTAAATGTTTTCCATTCTACTTTTCAATATTTTTCTAGAATTTTAATTGACATTGAGGTTAAACTAATTACTCTGTAATATCCAAGATCAACCCTATTAATTTTCTTAGAAAACTGGTACCACAAAAGCAATTCTCCAATCTTTTGGTGTCCCACAATAATTAAGAGACCTATTAAATATAAACTATATGAAAAACTATTACTACCTTCCTTTAGGATTCTTCCATGTATACTATCTGAACCTGCATGGTTATTATAATCAATATGTTCAAATAAATCTTTAACCACATTCTGCATCAACATTACAAATATTACAATATAACTCTGCTCTCAAAATTAACTTATTAAACCCTTCATCTGTAAACACCTGTGCAAAAAGGTATTAAAATATTATCTAATTCTACATAGAGTTAACCACTTTATCATTTATCTTGATAGGACCAATCTTTCTGCTTTTATTATTAAATTTATAAAATAAGAATTTCTTCAAATCTCTATTATTGTTTCTTGCCAAATTAATTTCTGATTGTCTTTTAGACCTTCATATTACTTAATTTAGCTCATTCCTTATTCTCCTATATGTTTCTAAATCCATTTTACTGTTACCGTCTCTGAACCTCTTGAACCATATATGCTTATCCCTATTTTTATTCCTTATCTCTCTACTCCACAAATTGGGCTTTCTGTTCTTGCCATAATTTCTCTAACTTGAAACATTCAGACTGAATTTTATCCAGGTTGAATTTGAAAGTTGCCCACATTTGAAAACGGTTTTGGTCCTCAATTTCTTTATTCCAATCAGTGGTCCTAAGCATGTTTTTGAATTTATCAAAGTCTGCATTAAAAAAATTTACCTTTTTTTTTTTCTTCAATTAAATGTTAACCAATTACATTTAAATTTAAC
>SEYY01018405.1:350000-377500 GCA_009176605.1 Armadillidium nasatum
CATGGTAAACATAAAGTTTGATGCATTTTAGTTATTGATATTAAGGATAATTAAAATGCGCAAGAAACTATCCCATTGTTAGCATATTGGTATATGCTATTAAAAATAGGTTTTCTAATTCTATTTTCATTTTTAGGGAGTTCCATCGTCAAAACTCTCAAAAAGTTACTAAGCTCAACAAAGCTGTTATTATGTATCATATGAATGCAGAGAGAGAGAAACAAAAGGAGCAAGAACGAATTGAAAAAGAACGTTTGCGGCGCCTCATGTTAGAAGATGAAGAAGGCTACAGAAAACTCATTGATGAAAAGAAGGATAGACGTTTAGCATACCTTTTGCAACAAACAGATGAGTTCATAAGTAATCTGACAGAAATGGTGAAGCAGCACAAAGAAGAACAACGTAACAAGTATAAAGAAGCTCGCCGCAAAATGCGAGAAGAAAGAAGACGGGCTAGAGAAGCTGCAGAAAAAGAGGAAGGAGAAGGTGCTCATGTGCCTGTTGTGGAGCAAGCTACAGGTCGAATTCTACAAGGTATGGATGCACCAACACGAGCTCATCTTGAAACATTCCTTACAAATAACCCTGGATGGGAAATTCTTCCTTTAGAAGATACAGATACATCTGAAGATGAAAAAGGTTAGTATATTTTGCTATGATAGTACACAATTTAGATTTTTCAGTCTTATAAAAGAATATGATTTATTTATTTATTTTTAAAATTCAGAATTAATTTCATGTTATATAATTTAAAAAAAAAAAAAAAAAAAATAAATAAATAAATAAATTACTTAAAAGAGTTGAACTTTTAATAAATTAAATTCACATTTTCACTTACAGCAGAAGGAAACGAAGAGGAGGAGGAGGAGGAAACAAATGAGGTAGTTTCAGAGAAAAAGGAAGAAAAACCAGAGGAAGAAGATAAAGATAAAGTTGTTAACCCCAAAGAGGTTTTGAAAAAGGCAAAGGTAGAAGATGATGAATACAGAGAAGTAATTGCTGGAGAAAAGAATTACTACTCCATTGCTCATACTATCAAAGAGGAAGTTCATGAACAGCCCGCTATTCTTATGAATGGAAATCTTAAAGAGTACCAGATTAAGGTACAGTTTTGTTTCTTGAACTTATAAAACAATATTTGGAACTTTAATTTTTGCAACATATTTTTATAATATTTCATTTATCTTTAAGGGCTTGGAGTGGCTTGTATCACTTTACAACAATAATTTGAATGGAATTTTGGCCGATGAAATGGGCTTGGGAAAAACCATTCAGACCATCGCCCTGATTTGTTATTTAATAGAAACTAAGAGAAATAATGGCCCATATCTTATTATTGTTCCCTTATCAACAATATCTAATTGGTCTTTGGAATTTGATAAGTGGGCTCCATCTGTGCAGGTAAGGGATTTTCAGGATTACATATTTTCATTGATTCTTTCAATTTTTTGGTTATAATGTTAAACATTTTTTAATACTCTTATGTTATTTTCTATGATGGGAAAGTTACTACTTTATCATTCTAGTTTCTTTAGAAAAGTATCATCATTTTTATCATCAAAGTAATATTTTCGGTTCAGATATTGAGAAAGTGATACACAATGATTGAGCTTTAATTAAAATTAATTGTGGGTTATGGAATGATTGTTTTTGCGAATTTTTAGCAGTAATTTGCAAAGAATTTAATATAGGCAGAACTCTGGTCTACCTGTTACTGGGTTTTACCATATAAATTAATAGGTCAAATTATAATTGTCGTTGAAATCAAGATTGGAGCTTTCAGTTAGAATTAGCATAAGAAACGTTTTGGCTACTATTTCACTATTATAAATTATTTCCCTCCGCCACACAAAAATAGGCATCTTTTAAAAACTAATTCTGAATCTACATTAACTCCATTTATTTCGTTTCAAGGTGGTTGTTTACAAAGGATCTCCGCAAGTGAGAAGAATAGTTCAAAATCAAATGAGAGCTACGAAATTGAATGTCCTTCTTACCACTTATGAATATATAATAAAAGACAAGGCTGTGCTTTCGAAATTGCGTTGGAAGTATATGATTATTGACGAAGGGCATCGTATGAAAAATCATCACTGCAAGTTGACTCAGGTAAAAATAATAATAAAAAAAAAATTATAAAATATTAATAGTTTTTTGATGTGTAAAGTATTGGATTTATATTGAGCATTAAAAATTTTAATTTTATATTATGCCTTTTATTTTTATTTTTTTAAATAACTAACTATTAGAACATTGTTTAAAATATACACGTTTTTTAAATCCCTACAGACTTTAAACACTTTCTACAACGCCCCTCACCGTGTATTGCTAACTGGAACTCCTCTTCAAAATAAATTACCAGAATTATGGGCCCTCTTGAACTTCCTTCTCCCTTCAATTTTTAAATCTTGCTCGACTTTTGAACAATGGTTTAATGCCCCTTTTGCCACAACTGGAGAAAAGGTAATTTTAAATTGTTTGTTTTTGTGCTATATTGTTTTTCTTTTTAAATTCGAAAGATTATTTTTAAATATGTTTTTATAATAATAAATACCATTATTATTATCATCGTTTCAGAAACCTGCGCTTAAGTACATTGCTTACTCATATCATCATAAACTTTTTAACTAGCATCATAAGCATCAATCTTTTTATTTTGCATTGTGGATTTAAAATTTAATAAGAACACAGCTTCTTTTCATTTGGATCATATATATATATATATATATATATATATATATATATATATATATATATATATATATATATATATATATATATATATATATATATATATATATATATATAAAATTGATATTTTTCTTCCTCATATAAATTGCAATAATTTCTTTATGAAGTAGAGTTAAAATTTAATTTTAAATTTTCATTTATTTTCTCAAAAGTTAATTTTATTAGAGCATTGACAACTACCGTATGTTGGTGAATGTTGGCTTAAACTTTATTTATTTCATTTTATGGGAAATTTCTTTTTTCATAATATGAAAATAAGTATCATTTATGTATTTCAGGTTGAGCTTAACGAAGAAGAAACCATTTTGATTATTCGTCGTCTTCACAAAGTGCTTCGTCCGTTCCTTTTAAGACGTCTAAAGAAAGAAGTAGAGGCTCAGCTTCCAGACAAAGTAAGCAAAATATTAGTTTTTTTTTTTATCATGCAGAAGGTTTGTAGACTTCTTACTCATTTAAAGCACATTGTAGATTTCTAAATCTTTGAAAATTGTGATAGATAAAAATCTGTTGTAAAGTTAAATTCCTTTTTTTTTTTTTTTTTTTTAATATATATATATACAACTTGATATTCACTTGAATGAATATTTTGTTTTCCCCATAGGTTGAATACATTATTAAGTGTGAATTATCAGGTCTTCAACATGTTCTTTATCGGTCAATGCAGTCGAAAGGTGTCATGCTATGTGCTGATGCAAAGAAAGGTAGCAAAGGAAGTACAAAAGCTCTTATGAATACTATTATGCAGTTAAGGAAGCTCTGTAACCATCCATTCATGTTTCAGCATATTGAAGAAGCTTATTGTAGTCATGCTGGTTTTACAGGGGGAATTGTGACAGGGTCAGTCAAAGGCCGTTATTTTTTTTTTTTATATATATATATATATTTTTTATATATATATCTATTTTGCATTATAAATTATTTTTATTATTCTTTAGACCCGACTTGTTCCGAGCTTCTGGAAAGTTTGAAGTGTTAGATCGTATATTGCCTAAAATGAGAAAGACCAATCATCGTGTCCTACTCTTTTGTCAAATGACACAACTTATGACCATTATGGAAGACTATCTTAACTTCAAAGGATTTAAATACCTTCGATTAGATGGTATGACTGTTTTTATTATTAAATAATGTTTATTATATATGCATCATACATTCCCTTACATGGAGGTTTTGTAGGCGCTTTTAATTTTTTATTTAATCAAAGGTAATCATTCGTCTTCCCTTCCCCCTCCTCTCCAATAGGTATGACTAAATCAGAAGATAGAGGAGAACTTTTGCGACTTTTCAATGATCCAGCTTCCGAATACTTCCTTTTCTTGCTCTCTACAAGAGCTGGTGGATTAGGTTTGAATTTGCAGTCTGCTGATACTGTTATAATATTTGACTCTGATTGGAATCCTCATCAAGATTTGCAAGCTCAAGACAGAGCTCACCGTATTGGTCAAACTAATGAGGTTTGATTCATATCAGTAGCTATGAATAGATCTGGATTATCTTACACAAGAGTTTTATTTCATTCTTTCATTAATGTTTTAATTAGAAATGTTTTGTTATAGGTGCGAGTCCTACGGTTAATGACTGTAAATACTGTTGAAGAAAGAATTCTTGCTGCTGCAAGATACAAATTGAATATGGATGAAAAAGTAATTCAAGCTGGTATGTTTGATCAAAAATCGACTGGGTCAGATAGGAGACAGTTCTTGCAACAGATTCTTTCAAATGATATTGAGGAAGAAGAGGTAAGTATTTGTTTTATGTTTGTTAAAATTCTTTGTTTTGCTATGAATTTCATGGGTATTATCATTATTCTTTTTAAATGAAATATACAAATAATATTTGCAATATAGTTTGACATTAAGAAAGAGATTTTGTTATTTATGTTTTGTAGGAAAATGAAGCCCCAGATGATGAACAAGTTAATCAGATGATTGCTAGGTCTGAAGACGAATTTGAACTTTTCCAAAAATTGGATGTAGAAAGAAAGGCAGAAGAATCAAAGCCAAGACTTATGGCTGAGGATGAATTGCCAGAGTGGATGCTTAAAGTATCGGATTCTGTAAGTAGAAACCAATTAAGAATTATTTTCTTTGTCTGCAACATCTATTCATATTCTTTCATTCCTTGTTTGTTTGTTTTTTCTTTGGATTTTTCTAGTACTATTTTAATTTTGAAAAAAAATTTAGCGCCATTTTGTTGTAATTAAATCTCAATAATAGCAAGAATAATAATAATAATAATGATGATGATGACTACTACAAATACAGAATGAACAACTCATATTTTATTTCACAGGAAACATCCTCCATAGTGTTTGATAAATTTGTAAATAGAATATATGTGCACAGTTGTACTAGTGTGAAATAGCTAAAAACGTTTCCTCTTTCCTTAGATTCCTTTCTCAATCAATTGTGATTCTTTACCTCTTCATTTCGGCTTATGTTTATTTTATTTAAAGTTGCATCATTGTTAAGCAAAAAGTTATATTTTAGATAAAAAGTAATATTACTTTAACGTAGGAGTTAAGAGGCTAAATATATGTCGAAGCTAACAAGTGTGAATTATTTTTATGAACCAAGTCATGATATAGACATAATAATATTAATTTTCCATTAAAAAAAATAAAAAATAAAATAAAATTACTAAAGAGAAACTTTCACTTTTTTCTACAGTGTGCACATTTTCCTGTTCTTGTATTAAAAAAAGGTGACAGTAAAATATATAATAGTGAAAATACGATTATTTCGATTATTATTTATTATTATTATTAACAGGAAATTGAGGAGGAAGATGAAGAAGAACAATTAGGCGATAGAAGAGCTCGTTCTAGAAAAGAAATTGATTACACAGATAGTCTTACAGAAAAAGAATGGCTTCGTGCTATTGGGGTAAGTGTTAGAATAGTTTCTCATGATATTTCTTTCCTTTACCACATTATTTCCCTTATACTCTAGTTATTCATACTAGTTTTCTCTCTTTCTCTCACTCTATCTCTCATTTTTCTCCCCTCTAACTTTAAGTTGAACATCCTAACCACTTTTACTTTTCAGAATTATATATTCTGCTGCGAACAAGAGAACCATCGCTGATATCCTTTCTTTATATGTTTTAGCATTGTAAGGCAATAATGATTGCAAAAGTATTTAATGTTTAATATTATGAACAGATTTACTAATTATGACAACAGTTAATGGCAATCGGTAGTTGAGTTGTATTCAAAGCTTTTAAAATTTCTTGCAAACCACTGACAGTAAAGTGAATGGGTTCCCTTTTTAATGTAGTAACCAAGTTCATTTTTTAATCTTTTGTATTCATAAAATATTTTTAAATCGTGGTTATAATCCTTTGTCAACTTTTATTTTTTTAAATTGAACCATGATGGAAAAATTTATATTTCTTATTAGTTGATCATTATTATTATTTTATTATAATTATTATTATTATTAAATTGTCATTATTGTCATTATCATCAATATCATTATTATTATTATTATTAACAAAGATTTAATTATTTCCTTCCCTTCGTCAGGCTGTAGAAGAAGAAGGGAAAGAGGTAAGTGAGTAAATAGTGATTGCCTGGTTACGTGACCAACATTACCTTGTCCTTTCTTTTTAGTATTGGTATTAAACAAAGTTGGTTTAACTTCATGGGAGTCACTTTCTACTCAGTTTTTTGCAATAACCCCTTTTTAATCTTCTAAATTTTAAAGATTTATATCCTTGCATATTATATTTGAAATTTTCCTTATATTATTTTTGTAAATTCTTTTTTTCCGTATTTCTTAATTATTATTATCATCATCTTAGGGTAAGGTTTGTTTTACTTTCTATATTTCGATTCAGTATTAAGGTACATTATATTGTATGTAACTTTAGATAAAATTTAGATTGTAACAAAAAGAAAATGGTGCATGTCATTTTTTTTTATGTACATTTCTCAATTTAGTATCAATCCTTAAATTAATACACTTAAAATACCTATGTGAAGTGTTCTAACTTAAGCTTTATAGTGTTGCTGTTGTAAGGGGACGATCCTTCTATCCTTTTTACACAGGATTGCTTTGGCTGATATTTTTGTATACTTTATTTCCGAAGTAAATTATTATTATTATTATTTCGATAATTTAAACCCCTTTACACCAATTTGCTCTACCTGAACTTCCTCTTGGATTATTATAACAAGGATTTTACACATACAGTCTTCTGTTCCTTTTCATCATATTTCACCTAGTTGCCAAAAATACACCGCTAAGTCCAGAACGACCGTCTGCTATATCTAAAACTAGCAACTGGTCTAAAGTCTTAGTTTTTCTTTCTTTTTTCCTCATTTTAATATCTTTGCAGTTTTTTGTCTATTCTACGGTATCACTTTTTATTTAAATATTATTTGTAATTTACGTCACCAGTATTTTATATACAAAATACTTACTACAAAAAGAATGCCCAATGCCTATTATAGTGTTTCTTAAAAAGATAAGGTAATATATATATATATATATATATATATATATATATATATATATATATATATATATATATATATATATATATATATATATATATATATATATATATATATATATATATATATATATATATATATATATATATATATATATATATCAGCGATGGGACGATTAAGGATTTTTTGACGATATTGAAAAATGTTTCAAAAATTTACATTATTTTAATAAATTTAGCAAATTTGTAATAAGGAAGAATTAAATTATCTTTATTCTTTATTCAATTGTGTAAATACATGTAATTTTAATATATAATATAATAGTATGTTCAGAATATTGATTTTAAAAATTTTTATATGTTAAAACATGGAGTGAGATGCAAAATTTTAGGACTTTAAATTTGGAGCACTTAAATTGTGATACAGAAGCTTTTCTCTAGTTTGTGGGTCCTCTGGGATAATTTGATTTCATTTTTTGAGTTTATATTTGGCCCTCACTACTAAACAGCCTTTCACTCTTAATAGAACAAGGGTTCTCAATCTTTTGAAGTCCCTGCCCCCTTTTAATACTATTGTATGAGATCACCCCTGACATGTCTATACTTTTATATATATATATATATATATATATATATATATATATATATATATATATATATATATATATATATATATATATATATATATATATATATATATATATATATATAATAAACTGTGAAAAGAATTATAAACTTTAACATTTTAAAGAAATTTACTACCGACTAGTTTCGGGTGAGAACTCCTTATAATTATTTGACGATATTGACGATTACACGATATTTTAATTTGATGTAAGCAAAGGTAGGAAACCCAGATTCACAGAGGTACGTGGAGGGAAACTGTACCAACAGCTCGCAGCTTCCATAGCAACTTGTGGTTACATAGGTAGATAACCCAACTAAATGTCATCAGTAGTTAAATATGAAAATTTTCCTCTTGCTTGGGAATCACATTTAAGCTCGATATAGTGCTCTTGGAGGGAATCTGGGAATATGTCCTTATGTTGAATAGTCTGTTGCCAACTTAAATAGCCAATTTTCTGAAGAAATATCTGGAAAATCTTTTTGTAATTCGTCCTTCAGCATTACCAGATGTTTTGTAATTGGATTCTTCAATTCATTCTTAATTTTTTTCCCCCAGTTTTGCACACCTCCCCTAGGAGGGCGCACCCCTTCAAGCCGAGAACCCCTGCAATAGAAGGTAGAACAGAGATGTTTATAAGTCAAAATGTGTATAATAATCAGTAGAAAATTGACGATGACGATTAATCGTCCCATCATATATATATATATATATATATATATATATATATATATATATATATATATATATATATATATATATATATATATATATATATATATATATATTATATATTACTTTTTTTTTCTTAATTTATACTATTTCCTTTCTTTACACTATCCTTTTATATTTTTAAATCTGTAAAAAATATACATTTACGAATTTTAATTATTTATTTTATTAATTTGTCGATTCAGGCAATGGAAGAGGAGGAAGAAGAAAATACAAATAATTCTAGAAGGAGTATGAAAGGAAAATCAAAGAGAAGAAGAAAAGATGAAGATGACGACGATGAGCCAAAACCAAAGAAAAGGGGACGACCTGCCAGGGATAAAAACAATCCCAAAAATAAAAGGATAATCAAACAGCTTAGGCGACTTATGGACATCGTTACAAAATATACAGATAGGTAATTTGAAACACTCATTTCTATGCTTGTTTCAGTGTTAAGTTGTTTACTTGGGAATTGAAGTGGGATTAGCGTTTAATTAAGTTAATTTTATTGAACTACTTACACTACTTTTAAGAAATGTCTTTTGATTTGAACTGGAAAATTGTTCATAAGTATGAGTACCTTCATTGAAAACTGTTACTACCTCTATGAAAGACGACATGGAGTAATATATCTCAGAAAAATTTTGTTTGTGTTCTGTTGTACATTTTAAGTTAGTTTATAGTTATATATTTTTTTTTTATATGGTTTAAATATCGGTACTTGTGTTTGTGTGTGTTTTATATATATATATATATTATATAATATATATATATATATATATATATATATATATATATATATATATATATATATATATATATATATATATATATATATATATATATATATATAGGGATGGAGTGAAGTATCGGTATCGGCATATTTTCCGATACCGGTATTGGTATCGGCCTTTTCAGTATCGGTATCGGCAAAAAATTTGTATAAGAGTAAAGTATCGGTAGTAGTATCGGCATATTTTCAGGTATCGGCTTCGGGGAATTTTTAGGTATCGGTATCGGTAAAAATTTTGGTATCGCTCCATCCCTAATATATATATATATATATATATATATATATATATATATATATATATATATATATATATATATATATATATATATATATATATATATATATATATATATATATATATATATATATATATATATATATATATATATATATATATATATATATATATATATATATATATATATATATATATATATATATATATATATATATATATATATATATATATATATATGTGGAACTCCAATATTCGTCATTAATCCGTTCCTGAGGGGATGACGAATATCGAAAAAGACGAATATCGAATAATTTTTTCCCATAGGAATTAACTAAAAATGGATTAATTCGTTCCCAGCCTCGAATTTTGCCTATCTATTCTTTAACAAAAAAAAAAATTTAAATCTAGAATCTATCCGAAATCATTTCAAACACTGTACAATTTAACTACAGTACATATTAAACAGCGTACTGCCATAAATAGTACGTAATGCGCACTGTGTAGGCCTACATAAACGCTAAACACAAATAAAATTTTAAAAAGAAATTTACCTTTTGGATGAGAAAAACAATGATTGTTATTAAGAGTTTTTATTTTTAAGGTTATAGGCTTTCGTAGGTAGGACGAATATTGATTTTTCGACGAATATCGGAAAAAAAATTACAGGGGCGAATATCGGAAAAGACGAATACTGGGTGGGACGAATATTGGAGTTCCACTGTATATATATATATATATATATATATATATATATATATATATATATATATATATATATATATATATATATATATATATATATATATATATATATATATATATATATATCACGCAAGTACACACATACAATCGTTCATATTTCATTATAATTATGAATTATTGGAAAGTTTTGGTTGTTTTGATAACCAGGTAGAAAGATTTTTAGTTTTCTCTCAAATGCTTTTACCTACATTAAGTCGAACCAAACATAGATTTGAATAATTTTCACTAATAACTCAATTAATTAATCTGTGAAATCTGAGTTCTGTAGCAGGCGATTTATCTTATCAACACCTAATTTTTAGCTAAAAGGTTTTGTCAAATGTGATTGAGTAAGGATAATGGTAAATGTCTACTTTATTAGAACTTTCCCTTGAATGATTACGATTGGAATAAAATTCTACACCTCAGTCTTAGGTTGCTGGATTTTTTTGATTTGGCCGTTTTAAAGATTTTATTGAAAATATTTAAAAATAAAAGTTAATTAATCGTAAAATTATTAGATTTAAAAAATTACTTTTGGTTCATAATCTGGATATTTTAAAAATTTTGAATTTGGACATTTTGCTCTATGTTTGAAAATGTTATGCAATATTGTTGTTCCTTATTAAATAAATTTTTTTTTTGATATTTGTACGATGGCTTCAGCAAGATAAATTTCTAAATCAAAATCTGTAAACAAAATATAAAGAAGGCTGAATTTCATACACAAATTATTATTATTTTTTTAACTAGTTAATGAAATTTTTTTTTTGAGGAGGTATCAGTATCATATTACTTAAGTATTTTATTTAGTACTATCACAATAATTAATAAATGGTTAAAACTATATATATATATATATATATATATATATATATATATATATATATATATATATATATATATATATATATATATATATATATATATATATATATATATATATATATATATATATATATATATATATATATATATATATATATATATATATATATCATAAAGGGACGGTCGTGTGCTGAGTGTCCCATTCATGAAGCTTCCATCAAGAAGAGAACTTCCCGATTATTATGAAATAATAAAAAGACCAATGGACATCAAAAAAATTCTTGGCAAAATTGACGAGGGAAAAGTAAGGAAAATAAATTTAATTTGTTGAATATCGTTCGTGAAATTGCTTAAGACTTAACCCATTCAAGTTTAGTCATAATTAAATGAACGTGGAACAAATATTAAAGCATACAATTAATTCTTTGTGTATCTTATATTCAGTACTTATGTTTTGTTCTGCTAATTTGATACTAAATATTTTCTGATTATGTTGATAGAATTTTCTTATTCAAGTGTATATTTTGTAACTTTTAAAATTTTAAAACTTACGTACGAAGGAATTATTGTCGACATTTTGTCATTTTCTTTATCCCTTCAGTATGACGACATTAATGACCTAGAAAAAGACTTTGTGTTGATGTGTCACAATGCACAAGAATATAATGAGGAGGCCTCCGTCATCTACGAAGATTCGATTGTAATGCAAAGTGTTTTCTGCACTGCGCGTGAGCGTATTGAACAAGAAGCTGATAATGCTAATGATGACGGTAAATAATAATTATTATTAGAAATAATAAAAATAATAGGTAAACATATCAAGTATATATATATATATATATATATATATATATATATATATATATATATATATATATATATATATATATATATATATATATATATATATATATATATATATATATATATATATATATATATTATTTATTAATTTATTTTTTTTTTTTAAATTATTGATAAAGTTAATTATATTTTTAGATGATGATGACGACGACGATGATGACGATGAACCAAGGGCAAAAAAAGGGAAAAAAGCTCCAAAACCTTCAGAAAAAGGGCGTGGAGGTCGTCGAAGATGTATACGGTACGCTGAAGATTCGGATGATGATGATGAAACGTCGATGTCTGCACCTTCTGCTTCTGTCACGTCTGAAAACACACCTGCAGAGGGAAAAGTGTAATTTAATTACTGCTGCCAGCACTTCAAATTAAAACTTGGGCTTTATTTTAAGTTCAGGTTACATGGAGAGATGTTACAGGTTTTCATAATATCTGAATTATTAATATTAATATTATTATTATTATTATTATTATTATTATTATTATTATTATTATTAATAATAACACGAAAGCTACATAAACGTCTGTTGTATTAAATGTTTATTTTAGATAACTTAAATTGGTGTGGTGGTTGAATTAAAACTTTTTATTCTTTAATTTTTTTTTTTTTTGTAGATATGAAAGGTATTATTATTATTATTATTATTATTATTATTATTATTATTATTATTATTATTATCTACTACCTGTTATAAGGATTTGGTATTGTAGAATTCTAGTATAATAATAGCTTATTTAAGACTTTAATTTGTACACGATTCCTTATTATTGTGCATAAGTTTCTATGAACTCAGTAAATTATTATTAGTTTTTTTCTTTCTTTCATTCAAATTTTATTAAATTTTTTTATTACTTTTCTTTTATTTTATCCTTTACTTTTTGTTTTTGCATTATCTCTTTAAATTAGTGATAAAATTTTACATTCTTTGTAAATATTTTTCTTGAAATGATTATATATATATATATATATATATATATATATATATATATATATATATATATATATATATATATATATATATATATATATATATATATATATATATATATATATATATATATATATATATATATATATATATATATATATATATATAGCGAGCAAAGGCCAGAGACTTACAAATTTCCGCCAAGGGTTGGGAAAATGCTGGAATCTTGTCGAAATTAAATTAAAGGACGACATGCATGATGTTCGTCGTTTTCAAATGGAAGGCTGTGTGAGTGGAACCACTCCAGATGTGTGCTCCATAAAAGGGCGAATAACACCCCTATAAATAGCAAACAACAGTGGTGTGGTAAAGAAATTTCGGAAGCGATCCTGAACACAACCTTTTAGAAGCTTGTTTAGAAAGATAAATAATGTGATCCTTCCAGGGAAGACCACAAAAAGAAGAAATCCCAAGAATAGGACAGATGAAGGTTTGAGTTGTGTTTTTGTTGAAGATATCAGTTGTATGGAAGATTGTAGGAGTTGAGATTTTGAGGCATTTAAAAATGCCCTTTCTCTTCCCCAAATAGAAATATGAGAAAAATATCGAAAGCGGGAGGTTTAGAAATCAAATTTGTACCAGACTCTATCGAAGGCCTCCAGTATGTCTAGTCTCGCAGCAAAAGATACACCGAAATGTCGAAGAGCAGAAGACTAAGAGTCAGCGAGAAGAGAAAGATCACAGGTAGACTGTTTCATATGAAGATCATACTGGCGGTCTGATATAAGGTTAGAAGAATTGAGATGGTTCCCATATCTGCCTAATAAATATAGATTCGAACACCTCTAAGAACGGAAGTTAAAAAAATTGGACGAATAGAGGGTTGAATAGGGTCCCCTTTTTTGCCAGGCTGAAAGAACGCAAGTTTAAAGTAAGAAGAAAAGGTGGAAGTAAAAAAACAAATACGAAATAGTTTACCAAGGCAAGGTGCAAGTTTTGAGAGCCACAGTAGAAATACAATTAGGATCGTACTCTTTCTTAGTGTCAAACTCTAGAATAGCAGGAAAAAACCTTTACAAGAATTTACAATGGTACAGGCTTAAATGAGTCGGAGGAGGAGGAATGGCTTCCTAATCCAGGTGGAATGAGATTAGCATTAGCAGAAAGCAAAATGACAGTTGTGTTCGAAAATATTGGAGAAAGAAGAAAAAATTTGACATTTTGAGCCAAAGGCCAGAAATTGCTTGAAGAAGAGGTACTATAAGGATTATTATATTTTCTACGTAGGTTTTTTTTATGTTACGGAGAATAGATTTTGCACGATTCTTAGGTGAAATATTGATTGTGCAAATTTCTGGAGTTTGAAGACGATGGTAATCTATGAATTCAGCGTACGTATATCACGAGAACAAGTAGAGTTAAACCAAGGTTTGTTAGGCTTAGTTGAAGGGAAAGAATATGGCATGTACGCCTCTGTACCAGGGACAATCACATCAGTAATACAATTTGCGCACGCTCCAAATGACCTCCCACAAAAAAAATAATTATTCCATTTGAAAACAAAGAAGTACAACAGTTAACAGCACCGAAGCCCCAGAAACGTTTCCTCATCGAAGGCTGGGGTCGTTCTTGCGGAAAACTTGAAGATACAGAACAAAATATACAGAGATAAGAAGGTGATTGGATGAATCTAGAGGAGGGAAATGTTTAATGTGAGGATAAAAGGAGGTTAAGAAAAGATCAAGTATGCTGGATTCAGATCACCAAGACTGTCAGGGATACCAGTAGGGAGCTGGATCAACTATTCAAAGTTGTTCTGAATAGAAAAGTAGCATGTGATCTTACTAACTGTATCATGAAAACTGATTGAAAATCCTTGGAGATGGTGAAAATTGAAATCTATAGTGATTTTCGGAGAGAAAGGAGAAGAATGAGCTCTATTTTGGAGCTCAGATAGCCGAATAATTATAGTCAGTAGAATTAGATGATAAATATACGTAAAAGATGAACTTAGTTTTAGAATTGCAGGAGAGCTTTAAGCCATAATTAAAGTAAATAATTCAGAAGTCTTCAAATTATAGTTTTACTGACTCTAAAATTCTTCGACTATTTAAACTCCAAAATAGAGTACATTCTGTCTTCTCGTTTCTCAGAAATCATCATTTTATAAAAGGTGATTTATAAACGAGAACTGACACCATCGTTGCGCACGTATTCGTAGCATCAACTTTCAGCTGAAAACTGAGAATAAAGACAGTAGGAAGTAATAGAGTAGTGTTTGCTGTTGAAGCAATCACACACCTGAATTTTAGTTAAGAACAAGATATGAGGTCTAGAAGAAGAATGATGTGGTGTTCGAAAAGTAGAAATTAGACAAAAGACTGTAAAAGTTGCAGAAATTAATGAAGAAAAAAGACCGTGCACCAGGGCAAGCCAGCGACGAAGGCCACCAATTCCTAAATGATGATAGAATGAGGGATATCATTTGGATGCTACACCTCCATGCATCTCCGAGGCAACTTAATATTTACGTTTCACATAAGAGTAGATTAGTGATGAAATAATATAGAAGCCCAATTATGAAAGGCAGGAAAAAAAAGATGGGGATAAAAAAAAGATCCCTGAGAAACACCACTATTAATAGACTTAAAGGATGAATAATGACCTTCTTCGACAGCTGTTTTAAAACGACTGAAAAGGAAATCAGGCAGACGGTCATAAAATAATTAAGTGCTTAAAGATGGAAGTTTAGAAATCAAAGCTTTGCGCCAAGTTCTATGGAAGGCTTTAGATATGTTCCGCGCAACAGAAAAAGACTCCCCGAAACGCTATACAACAGAATACCAAGAAACAGAGAGCAGAGAAAGAAGATTACTAGTAGAGAGTTCCATTAAAAATATTAAGTTTCAGGGGTGGATCTAATGTTTTTTTTTATTTTTTTTTTTTTTAAGTTTTAAGTTTTTGACCGATTTTTATGAAATTTAAATTTCCCAAAATTTAAAAAAAAAAAAAAAAGTGAATAAAAAATTTGCCAGTTGGTCAGAAAAGTGCATATAACTTTTTTCTAATAATAATAATAATAAAAAAAAAAAAAAAAAAAAAAAAAAAAAAGAAGGAAGTCTGTTAGAAGTTTTTTTAGCTAATACATTTGTGAATAAACAGTTCAATTTTTAAGTAATTTTGACCAGTGGTTTGACCCCATCATTCATTTAAAAAAGGGAAAAATTATCAAAAAAACTTTTAAACCGTTATCGATACAGGAAAACGTCAGTAATCGAGTTTTTTCGGATTTTTAAAATTCATATAACCTCCAAATTTCAAGGAAATTGACAGAGAATTAAAAATATTTTTATAATTGGATCCTCCCTAACATTACACCTTTCGAAATAAATTAACTTGATACATCTTTATTTGGATTAATCATATAAAAAATAGAATAAATATTAGAACAAGCTACTCATACAAATTAGAAAAAGCAGTTGAAGGAGGAGCCTGTGAGAGACTAGATTAAGAAATAAAACTTGAAATTTGGCAATCATTTCGCTTTGTAATTTAAAGCAAATGCTAATAAATAAAAGATTTTCAAATGCATTAGAAGTATAATATATTGTTCTGTACTTTAATTAATGTTACTTGACAAAGATTTGAACTTATGTTACAGATTAGCATAAATAAAAAGGAGATTTTCTTTGAGGTTATAAAAGTGTTTGAGAATCAGTTCTGGTGATGAAGAGGGGAGAAAAAAGTCAATTGATATAAATGTAGCTGTTGGGACGAATTGCCTGAAATAGAACTAAAGACTGAAGGCAAAAATAAAATTGATAAAATATATCGATGGGTTATATATTAAAAAGTAAAAAAAAAAACTTTTTCAACGCTATTCAGCTTTCTTTAAAAAAAAAATTAATCATTAATGTACTAATCAGTAACCGATTTTTATGTATTCATTCTATTTTCCACAAATTTAAATTCACTATATATGATTCAAGTGAACTATTAATTACATAATATCTGAAAATTTTAAAAGGCACTTTATTAGAAAATGAAGCACTTTATGCACAATTGTTTTTTGACTAATTATAGCAATAAACAAATAAACGAATAAATAATATTGTTTGATACGATTAACCTAACCTAACCTAGCCTAAAGTTTAAAGTTTGGTAACTATTTAAGCAACCTTTTAAGTCATTTAAACAAAATATTGACACAGAACAAAATATCATCATCGATATTTTTAAATTATTATGTATATTTTCAGAAATATGAGTCTTTGATTCAGGAAAATTTTTATAGTTTTACTTGAAAGTTAATCAGTTTCTTAAAACTGCTTTTAAATTATTTTTCTTAAAAGAATAGCTAAAATAGAAAATAATATGATTTATTTACAATATAAGCTAGTTTCCAAAGATTCTGATTAATTTACATAAATATGTGTTTTGTATTCAATTAAATTAATTGTGAATTAAGTATTTTAGAATGTTTATAGTGTTGTACTAAATATTCATGCATACATTTGCTGACTATTTTTTTCTTAACTATTTGTTGTAAAAGAATGGCTAAACTAGAAAATTTTGTGCTTTACTTATTCTATAGTAGATAGTGTGACTTACCAAAATATTTAAAATATTAAATTGAAAAATAAACATTTCACCCGATTCTTTTCACTTAAGTATTTATTTGATTTCAAATATTATTATTATTATTATTATTATTATTATTATTATTATTATTATTATTATTTATTATTATTATTATTATTATTTATTATTATTATTATTATTATTATTATTATTATTATTATTATTATTTTTTTATTATTTTATTATTATTATTATTATTTTATTATTTTTATTATTATTATTATTATTATTATTATTATTATTATTATTATTATTATTATTATTATTATTATTATTATTATTATTATTATTATTATTATTATTATTATTATTATTATTATTATTATTATTATTATTATTATTTTTTAACTTTTAAGTAAAATTTAAGAGTAAAGTGTTTATAGTTTATTAGTTTTCAATTATGCCCATAGACTTTAAAGTCTATGATTACGCCCGTAGTTAAAGTCTATGATTACGCCAAATAAGAGGAAATATGAAAAATAGACTATGAGACGTGGCCTTAGTTAAGTTGTCAAAGTTGCTAGTTTATATTATTTTGAAAATTTTAGCAACATTTAAATTTCCAATCAATGCATCATTATTGTGATAAATTCTTTATTCACTCTTGTATTCTCCGAGATAAAAATTTTAAAAAATAGAACTAAATTCAAGTTCTTTTTAGAAGTAACTTATATTTTAATTAAAACTGCTATAGAAGATGAAATGAATACTACTGCAAATTGAATTCTAACCTATAAGTAAAATAAAATACATCATTAATTTCATATTTTTTTAAGATACAATATTTTGCAGTAAATTTAAGGAAAGCTTAAAATTCTTGAAATGCTCAGTCATATTTAGCGGGCATTTAGCTAGAAATTATAAATTTGATTTCAAATGGAACCCTATCACCGGAATCGAAGTAGCTGTCAGTAGGGATTCTCAATAGTAGGAAAATATCGATATTTTGAAAAATATATATAATAATAATCGATAATAAAAAAAATTTATATATATATATATATATATATATATATATATATATATATATATATATATATATATATATATATATATATATATATATATATATATATATATATATATATATATATATATATATATATATATATATATATATATATATATATATATATATGAATTTATTGGTTATAGCTCTGAAAATACTAATTGATTTAGGTGTTTTAAGGGCAGGCGATTTCTTTCATCTGTACAAATACTGTTAAAGGATACCCTGTACATTCTGAAGCCACCGATGTCCCATTAATAAGCATGTATTTACAAGCTACTATAAACATCAACAGTCCTTACTCACTGAAAAGTGAAAAAATTATTTACTTGTTCGCGTTTTGCAGCTTATATAGAGACAAGTAGAATGTGACACCCTCGGGAAAAAATAATATAGCTGTTCATAATCTGAAAAAAATATTAAACATCGATCATCGTGTTAATACAATATTATCGACATATCCGATAGCCGCGAAAAAAAAAAATATCGTCTCTGTTTTCGATAATCGAGAGTTTTTGAGAATCTGTAAATGTCAGTGTTATCCTATTATAGAAGTTTTTTTGTGTTAGGTCTATATAACTCTTAAATTGATAAATATAGTTATTTTTCTCGAGTTTCATTTGAGTATTTTTTTTTATTGGTATAAAATATACTGTTAAGCAATGCATACGGCTTTTGCAAGGCTAAATGCTGTATGTGCCTTTAATTTGAGTACATTAGCAGCATTAACATTTTTGTGTTTTGCTTCAACATTTTTTAATGACTACAATACACAAGTTAGCATTAATGCTGCAAATGTTGTTTTGTAAGTATAAAAAGAATTTTATTATATATAGTAACATTAAAGTAAAACATTTTGATAAACATTTTTCAGGTACAATTATGGTATAAAGGATTGGGTAGTATTTTGTTGTTAAGCACCCCAGATGTATTATATACTATAAACATATGGAAGATCTTAAAATTGAGGTAGTAGGTAAAATTCAAGTGTAACTGCAAGCTGATATATTTCCCCATGAAGAATAGACTGAAAAATGTGCATTGCATTATTTATATATATATATATATATATATATATATATATATATATATATATATATATATATATATATATATATATATATATATATATATATATATATATATATATATATATATATATATTAAGGCCATTATCCTTATAGTACCCTTTATTCATTTTTTATTTTTTTGATAATAGAATTGGAACTTGTATTTATTTAATTACTCATTTTTCTTGTTAGGCAGTCATGAGTGCATGTAGTGAGATGATTATCTGTATGTGCTCTCAATATTTACTGTAAATTTTATGTAGTATTGTGTATAGCAATATAGAAAATTGATATATCCTACAATATATTAATGACAAGAGATTTTGGATTGGTCATTATTTTGTATAAAACTGAAATAAAAGCTAAAGATATTAGTGTATAAATACAAATAAAGATAAGAAAATGAAATTTCTTTTTAAATTTATTAAGGTTGAATGTGAAATAATGCCCTATTCAAAACTTAAGCTTGATAGGCCATATAGTATTCCAGAAAACTTTAATAATTATGATGAAAAGACAGCTTAGTAAATAGCTTCAACACTGTAAAACATTTAAAATATAGCTTTTTTATTGGTATTACCCTTCATATCATACAGGAGATAATTCATACAAGGCTTGTCTTAAACTTCTCCTTACTGACAGACATTATAGGAAACGGCTGTTATATGAAAAATGGATGGATTAAACTATCATTGATTAAGAAAAACGTGCTGTGAACTGATGAGACCACTTCCTGTGTGACTGACACTGGCTTTAAGAGAGTTCATCATTCACATGGTTCTGATTCTACCCTACCTCAATACATTTGTATAATTGTAAGATGCCCTGATGATTTAATAGTGTGGGGTTCCTTTAGCTATGGTAGTATAGATAAATTAGTTATCTTTCCTAAAAATCAAACCATTAACCAGTATAGCTATTGTACACCTACTGAGTATATTTGATTCATCATTTGAGAAAAGTAGAGTATCTATTTTATATATGATGGGGCTTTTACCATATGGCTAAAAGTGTTATAACATGGCTTACGGATATTGGTATACCATATTTTCATGATTGGCCAGGTCATGCTCCAATATAAAACACATAGAAAACCTCTGGTCTCTCATGATGAGGGCTCAATGGAACATAAACACCTGTATACTGCCAGAGCTTGAATCTGCCATCAGAGATATTTTGAGCACTGCCTTAAAAATCCTTTTAAAACTTTAATTTGTGTCATGAACAGGTTGAAAGAGAGTGCAAAGAAGAAAGAAGTTCCACCAAATGATTTGAGTATCATGAGTTGGGTTGTTTTAGAGATCTTATATAAACATTTATAAAGAGTAGTAACTTTTATTGTTTAGGTGTCAGTACTTTCTATACATACTGTAAACATAAAAAAAAAAATATATAATAGAAGATAGTGCATTAATCAATATAATAGTGATGTATTGCAATGAGCTAATGACAGATATATGGTTATCATTTAATTTAGTATACCTAACTCTTATGTTAATTTAATATTATAAATAACACAGGTTACAATGTACTGTAAAAATACAACTTAAATCATATAAATTTTATACAGTATCACACTTAAAGCAACCCATCAATTCATAGTGGATATAAAAGCATAACAGTAAAATGTATGCAAAAATTAAAGTATATATGGTAGGAACAGTTAGTATATAAATGTCATTAAAACTATCTAAAGAAAAATAATTAAATTTCTATAGCTGAACTTTGTGACTGTGTTTAAATACTATGTTTAACCTTACCAAAGCATGACCTATAAAACACCATTGAGATAAAACAATGGGGAAAAGTATATAAACTTGGCTAATTGTAAATGGATATGTTAAGATATTCGTAAGTGAATAGGTTTTGACTGGTTATTTTATTAATTTTTAATGCCATTTTATTTTTTAAATTATTATTTTTAAATTTTAATATTACTTTTTTTTTTTTTTTTTTTTTTTTTTTTTTTGTAAATAGAAATAAAGTTTGTAAAATCTGAGATAGTTCTAATTTTTATTTCATAAAATAAATTAGGTTTTAAAGATATAGTTTATAAAGTGAATCATATATATATATATATATATATTATATATATATATATATAATATATATATATATATATATATATATATATATATATATATATATATATATATATATATATATATATATATATATATATATATATATATATATATATATATTTAGAAATATTTTTTTACTAACATATTATGTAATGCTTATTTTTCATACCTTATGAAATTGAGAAATTTTAAATTTTGTATCTTTTGTTTCCCTTCTTAGCAAAGAATCAACAATTATACAAATTTTTAAATTACATTAAAAATCAATGATTTTATAAAACAAAATTGAAGTTATTTGTTTATATTTTCAGAAAGAATGTACCAGATTACATTGTATCAAGAGAGAAGAATGATCTGGGCATTTTAAAAATTGATGTTACATCCGACTTAGAACCACTTTTCAATTGGAATGTTAAACAGTTATTTCTCTATCTTACTGCAGAATATGAATCAAAAAACAACAAATTAAACCAGGTCAGTAAATTTAGAGATGTTATCTGTTTTGTTTTGATAAGTTTGCTTTAAATTGATATTTTCAAAGAAATTGTAAAAATTCATGTTAAATAATGCAATCTTAGAACAGCTCCACAATATTAATGAGGATCAAATACCTTGTTTTAGTTCCTCAGTTCTAAAATTTATTATTGTTATTGTCATTTTGCATGATTTTAAAGCAAATATATCTATAATAGGTTGTGCTTTGGGATAAGATTATCAAACGTGGAGAGAAAGCACTCATTAAAATAAAGAATGAACCTCTGAAATATTACTTTTGGGATGATGGAAATGGACTGCTGTAAGTAATATATATATATATATATATATATATATATATATATATATATATATATATATATATATATATATATATATATATATATATATATATATATATATATATATATATATATATATATATACATATATAATTCTTGACTCAATTTTGAAATTGTTATTGTAGAAATTATGTTAAAGCAGAAAAATCTTTACAGGGGTCACAAGAATGTAACATTGTATCTCTCGTGGAATATTATCCCAAACGCTGGAACTCTACCAAGGTGGGTAGGGACAGGAACACACAGACTGACATTCCCTTCTGAATATACCCAAATGAGAACTAATTTTTAATGTGATCTCCAGGAAATAATAATAATAAAAATAAAAAAAAATTATTTTTCAGTTTTGTATTTTGATATTAAAAGAAGTTGATTGTAATTGGATCTTAAAATCACCATTTGTTTTTAATATATTTATTTAGTTGTGAAATATTAAGGTACATTATTTATTTTAGGAAATTTGGTTAAATGTGCTTGTTTGGCAGTTTTTTTATATAAATTTAAAAATGTTAAATATGTTTGTTCCTATTTTACACCTTTAAGTTTTCTTTGAGAGTGGAATCACCAACTAGTGATGAGCCATCATATGATTATATAAGAGTTTATATGGAGGAGCATACAAAACGGTGAGTAATGGAATGAGGGATAGCAAAATCGAAGTTAGAGTGAGTGATCTCAAATGAAGTCAATTTCTGCTGTGGGTGGAAAATCCACCAGAAAAATCCTCGCAATAATGTAGTTCTAGTATTAAGAAGTAGAAGTTCAACCAGTTAATTGTATATCATCATAATGTGTAACATTCATGAAAAAATAAACCCTTAACAAATTCCCCCCCCCCCTTTCTGTTGGAGGAATGGCCAATTTTTGCAAAAATACAAACTCGATTCTTAGCTCACATTAATTTTTTTTTTCTTCGTAGTAGCTTTGAACCAATAGTAGTAACGTAGGAATGTTGAACCTGTTTTGCCAAGAAAATACTTTTTGTTCTTAGTTTGGTAAAGATTTTGCAGCTTCCAGAACATGTCAATGCAACGGGTTTATAAAGGTGATATTAATAACGCTTTTATGAAGAAAACTGAGTTTCCTTCTAATGGTATTCTCTAATTTTTTTTTTTCCTTTATGTAACAAGACCAAAAATTTCCTTAAGGAAATTTTTTCCAAACCTCTAGAAAGTAATTGGATGTTTAAAATTAATAAACAAATTATGTATTTCAAAAGCTGATCTATTAAAATTGTTCAAATGAGGAGAGAAAAAAGGTAGGAAAGGAATAGTAGAGCATCGTAGTTTTGTCTCAAAACCATTTTAAGTTATGCATTCTAAAAATAAAATGTTCCAAGAAAATAACTTTAGTCATTAGAATATTTTCGAAAGAATCTTGAATTATGAAACTATAGGTCTATCAAAATTGATTCTATCTCACCACCCATATATATATATATATATATATATATATATATATATATATATATATATATATATATATATATATATATATATATATATATATATATATATATATATATATATATATATATATATATATATATATATATATATATATATATATATATATATATATATATATATATATATATATATATATATATATATATATATATACTCGAACTTGCGGAAACATGACGTATTCCTACATAAAATAATAATAATTCAAAATGTGACGAACTTCAGCGAAGGAGCAGCTTATCTTTCTATAGAATTTACCATTTTCTTTCATGCAAGGTTTGGTATCGGTCGTCTTTTTACCGACATCGATTCTTAACAAAACTTTTATATCCCTAATATATAATTTAACTTGCCTGGCCGAGTGGCTTTAGAAAATCCTTTATCTCTTTCTCTAATCCAATGAATTTTTTCGTTAATTAAACCAAATTAATCTTCCTCTTAAGTTCACTTTCATAATTTTTATTTCATGAGTTTTTCGTTTTTTTTATTCACCAACACTGTATATGCTATGTTCTGCTTAACTCATATATTAGCTTTGTATTGAAAAACAAACTACGAAAAATTGCTTTAACTAGTCTAGCGTTTATACACATGATGCAGGTGCCATAAATCTCACTTTTTAATTAAAGCAGCATCTTTCAGTAATATTTTTTTTTGAACGAGGCACACATTTCAATTAGAATAAAAATCTCACACATCGTGGGATCAGAGAAATAGTAAAATCGTACCTGGGTGGTAGTTTAAAGGAAAAGAAGTCTGATTCAGGTTAGAACTTTCTCAAATCTATAAACTGCTATGTCTTTATGGAAATTTTTCATGCCAACGAGTGCAAAATTATTTAAAAAAAAAAAATAAAAAATAATATGAAAGAATTATTTATTAATAAAGGAATAAATCAAAAAGAAGACTTTAAGTTATTTATTTTAAAAAATTGCATATATTAAATATGACACAATATTTTATATATATATATATATATATATATATATATATATATATATATATATATATATATATATATATATATATATATATATATATATATATATATATATATATATATATATATATATATATATATATATAATCAAGGAATCCTACTTATAGTTTTCAACTAAATAAAGATTATCACTTACATAACACAACAATGAACAAACCATAGATACCGGGTGGACAAAAATCTCGCAACAATTTTTAACAAATGAAGAATGTCAATAAAGTAACCCTTTTATTTTTATTATACATTTGTAAAATTTTGTGCAAACAAAACCCTGTGAATGACGAAAAATAAAAGCAGAAACGTGTTATTGTATTTTAGTGTATCATTAAATTAAAATACCCAATCCTATGTCCTTTTAAACCCTTAAATCATAAAACAGCGGACGGCTGCTTATTTTATCATAACTATAAAACTTTTATCAAATTCTTATACATAAATAATTATTGCTCAAACAAAAAAATAAATCAAAGAATAACTTACAATATATATATATATATATATATATATATATATATATATATATATATATATATATATATATATATATATATATATATATATATATATATATATATATATATATATATATATTATATATATATATATATATATAACTTTTTTTTTTTTTTTTTTTTTTTTTTATTTTTTTTTAATATAAATTTTATTATTAATTATGTATTATTATTATTATTATTTTATTTTATTACTATTATTTTTTATTATATAAATAATCATTATATATATATATATATAATATATATATATATATATATATATATATATATATATATATATATATATATATATATATATATATATATATATATATATATATATATATATATATTGCACGAATTGATAATTATTATTAACAAAAAACGACCATGGACTAGATTGGAATGGCTACAAACAGTTCATGTTGGAGCCTGAAAGAACACATTCAAATGAAATAAACGCCTCCTTTAAAACATCAAAATAAACGCAGCAAAATACTATGAGACAGCATTAAAGAAGAGATTGGAATGTAACAAAACTTGTAGTTTTGATAAAGTAGACGCGGAATGTTTGGGTTGGCAAATGAAAATAATTTGTTAAATCAGATAAAAACTGAAAATGAAAATAGAGGTCTTAGTTTCATTTTCCTCCGTCTTGCTATTGTACTTAGTAAATGGGCTTCTGCACAATTCACCACAATCTAATTGGGCTTTCTACAAAATTCACCAAAATCTTCAGCTGAAATGGACCGTAATTAAAGGAAAAGCTACATGGCACATCAAAATTACAAATGACTAATGGCAATAGAAGTATCGGCCATTAAAATTGTTGACAAAATCAAGGAAACTTCGTTCAAGATTTAAAATAACTACTGGTGAAAGGCAATAGAGAATTATGGTAATTTAATGGGATGCAAATTAGAATTTTTCACGATTCCTATATTCCTCCAAAATTAGTGTAGCTAGATTTACACACAGAAACCATATGTTTCTAGCTTATTTTATATGGATGAGGACAAAATTCCTTTCGTCGATGAATATTAGTTTTTTTTTTTTTTAAAAAAGGTGAAAATGATAATGCTTGAATACAGTTTAACAAAATTATCTGACAAAAGGACATGAAGAGTTAATAATACAATTTTGACTCCCAACAGAATTGGAAATAAAATAGCAGACACTGCTGAATACTAATACAATTTGTATTGTATTAAATACAAATATACGCTACTCAACCACCAAGTACAATAGCAAAGCTCTTTGAGCAAGATATCTTCCTGTATTTCAACAAACGCGAATCATCATCATATATGGACACAAAAAACATTCAAATCGTATCTTCTAGTGGTGTTCTCAAAGCTTGTCCTTCAGAGTATACACCCAGCATTCGTTAAGCTATTTCGTTTCGGTTTATTAATTTCAAATTTTCTTCATTCCGAAAGGGTGGATAGTTCATACTGTATCAAAATAGGAACCAATCTCAATCTTCTAAGTCTCTTCCTACTGTAATTTTTTTTCTAAAGATTCAAAACTTTTCTTAGTTGAAAGATTTGATAAGTTTAAATTCTTTTATCTTATTGGAAACAGTTACTAAGGTTTCTTCTTTAAGATACGGAATCATCTTTTTAATGAATTTTCTGCAGTTTCACTGTTCACATAAAATAAAACCAACTTTCAAGTCTAATAAAATGCTATGGTGTCAGAACTTTCCTCTTTCGGTTTCTACCATTCTATATGTACTTTATATCTGATTTCCTTTCCAATCATTTTGCAGCAGCTACTTAAAGATGCCACCTCTAAATCTATTAAAATGGGATTCCTCTGGATTCTGTCCATCCCTTACCACTTTTGATTGGTCATTAATGAAATGAACTTTAACCTGTCACTTCATCATCTCTCCACTCTAAATGCCAATACTTAATTTTACATTTTCATTTTGAAAACAATATGCAGTAGCATATATAT
>SEYY01018405.1:390000-417410 GCA_009176605.1 Armadillidium nasatum
TATATATATATATATATATATATATATATATATATATATATATATATATATATATAACCAAGATAAAGAGAAGTTAAGAGAGGTGATAAGTTTTGCTGAAAAACTAAAAGAGGTAGGATTGAGCGAGAATGTGGAAAAGACAGAACTGTTAATAATTAGTAGGGAGGAGAAGGGAGAGGAGCTGGAGGTGGATGACGAGGAGGTACGTGTCGTAGAGAGATGTATTTGGGGGTGGTGGGAGTATTCAAGGGAATGAAGAAATAAGCTGGAAATCACCAACAACATGTAAAAATACGGCAGAATTACCTTGGTAATGAACCCTGCACATTTTGAAGGACTCCTCCCACAAAAACAGTAATCTTTCTATAGGAAATCAAACGTTTCCGCGCAATGAGCAAATGTTTTTCCCGGGGAAAACTTAAAGATAAAGATATAAGGTGATCAGAGAGAAACGCAGAGGTGAAAAGAATTTAAGGAGAAGGATTAGAAGTTCATCTCAAAGATGATCAGGATTACAAGTAGAGAGTTGCTCTAACTGTTCAAAATCTTTTTGGATAGAGAAATGGAAGTCACATTCACAGGCTGCATCATGAGAACTAGAGGATATCTATTAGCTGTGGTGAACATTTAAATCTAATATGAGAATGTATTCTATCTGAAATCTATTAGTGGTGGTGAACATTGAAATCTAATTTGATAATGCATTCTATCTTGGGAGTTTATATAGTCAACAGAGTTACGAGATAAACAGAACAAATGAATATAGTCATAGAATCATGAGAGAGCCTAAGCCACAAAGTGGAAAAATCAGAAGACTTCAAATTAGAGACACAGGTACAAATAACATCATTGTGCAAATACACACAACCAAATTTGGCTGAAAACTGAGGATAGAGACAGTAAGAGGAAATAGAAATAGGTTACTATCAGAAAGCTCAAATACCTGAGTTTCAGTCAAGAATAAGAGGTGAGGTCTAAAAAATAGATGGTGTTAAGCAAAGTGGAATTGGATTAAAGACAGCGAATGTTGCAGAAATTAATGAAAAACATAGACTATGTATCTGGGCAAGCTAGCTGCAAGTTCGTGGTGACACCAACCCTATCACTGGAGACCACCAACTCCCAAGTAGTGATGGAAGGAAGAGGGGATGACGGGCAATTTTTGGAAGTCGACCCTCCTGGCTTCTCTGAGGCTACTAGTGTTGATGCCTCCTTCACTTTTTTGGTTTAAAAAAAGAATGTGTCTATGACAGTGTCCATTTTGTCTGAAAGGAATGATTATTCCCTGTGGAAGAATGTGGAGATGAGCACAATAAAATGCATACTAAGTGTGAGAGTGAAAGAAAGAGCATCCAAACACCCCCCATATACCCAATGGAGGATAACCTTATTCCCTTGGGAGAGCTACTTCCCTCTTCCTCCATATATATATATATATATATATATATATATATATATATATATATATATATATATATATATATATATATATATATATATATATATATATATATATATATATATATATATATATATATATATATATAAAAATAAAACTTTACAACTTCGAAGAATTTAAAAGGAAATTATACATACAATAATATTTTATAGCTTTAAGGTGAACTTACCATTTTCCTTTCTGAATCGAGCTATAAACTTCTTTGGAGCAATAGTGCCAACTTTCTTCTTTTGAGTAGCAATATTGTAGAAGAGATCTGCCAAGCAGGCGAGCAAGGTTTCCTTTGTACGCTTATTTTTTGCTTTATATTCCAAAATTTTTTCACGAAATGGCTTGCAAAAATACAATGCTTGAAGAACAGAATTGATGTAACATGTGTTACCAAACTATAAAGAGGGAATAACTGAGTTAATGAACATTTCAAGTGTAAAACTGAACATTTTTACCATACATACATGCTTTATTTCTGTTATTATTAACTCAAGGTCATATAACAATAACAATCTATTGTATCTTAGTCAAGGAAATTTTGCAAAGTCAACCTAAAAGAAAATTATTTCAGATGCATAGATTTAAATATCAAACTTGATTTGGAATATTAACTAAACCAGTTCTTTTATTTTAAATATTTAATGATGAAGTCTATAATATGAATTTTAGGATACGAAAGTTAACTTCTGACAACTTCATTTTCATTAATGTAAAAATGCACGTCAAAATTTTAAGACATTACTCTCCTATTTTATTTAAAAGAAATATAGTTTACTTAGTTATCTATCCCACATGTTTTCAAATCAAACAAAAAAAAAATAAAGCAAAATATATAATCAAAAATATAAAACAAAAGATGAATATTCAAAACAACTTCCACTTCCAATGCCAGCAAAGTGTATAACTTGCAAGCTTGAAACAAATAAATCTGAATTAATCCCACAAGCATAGAGAATTTCTAAATAGTATAATTAATTTATATATAATTCTATTTGGTATACAAATTTTCAATTTAACTATCCAATTTTACCATAAAAGATTAGCTTCAAAATAATTCATCATAAGTTCTTTCCCTACTTTATTTAATACAAACAGTAAAATCTGTGTACCCCACATTACTAAGATATATCAACAAATTGTAAACATACATTAACTAATCCAAAATAATGTTCATTTGCAGGGAATTGATCAGCTCCAATCTCCTTTTCCAATTGGGAGGCATTGGCGCCCTGAAATAAATCATAATATATATATATATATATATATATATATATATATATATATATATATATATATATATATATATATATATATATATATATATATATATATATATATATATATATATATATATATATATATATATATATATATTATATATATTATGGGAAAGGTTTCAAGTGCACAATCTAAGATAAATGAAACTGTGGACAGTGATAAACCAAATATGATACAGTCTATGGTACTCTTTGAAATAGTATATACAGACCAACGATTTAATTTAATAAAAAATAAAAAAAAAAACATTAGCAGTAATCTGAAAGTGGGTGATCAGTGTTTGGAAGCAAGAAATAGAGCTGTTAGGTATAATAAATCGCAATGTAGTTTACAAGAGCAAAGAGGTTATAAGGAAGCTATATAATAGCATTGTTAAGCCAGCATTAGAGTATTGTGCATAAGTTTGGTTCCTCATTTAAGAAAAGACAAGGATATGCTGGAGAGTACAACAATGAGTAACAAAGATGATTTCTGGCTTCGAGAGTAAGAGCTATAAGGAGAGGTTGAAGGAGCTAAGAATGTTCTCAGTTGAAAGATTTCTCAAAAAGGATATGATACAAGTTTACAAAATATTTGCATCTTACAGTAATACAGAGATTGAAAAATACTTTATAGTGGACCATGGAAAAGAAACTGGAGGCTATGATAAGAAAATTAAAAAGTCATGCCATCTCATTCTAAGAAAATACTCTTTCGGTAATATATAATTTTGGTATTTTGCCACAGGGGATTGACTGTGATTCTCTTGCAACATTAAGAGGGGGCTAGATAGATATATGGATGATTTAAGTATCATATAGTTTTGGGGGGTATATATGAGTTTTTAGACCAGCTAATGATTGAGCCTATGAATTTTAGACCAACTTATGACTAAGCTTAACTGGCAGTTTTGTAGTGAGTGTTGGTTCATTGTATGTTGCATGTGTAATTAGTTGTATAATGTCATTACTTAGGTTTACTAAATATATGTAGTGGCTTAGTTTTATTTTTATCTTTATATTTATTTTACAGATATCTTACTTACATGAATAAACTGATAACTATGGATGAGATAGACCTAGTCTTTGTTGCATGCATTAGTATTACCATTATTTGTTTTAACTGGGACAGTCTCATGCATTAGTATTACCATTATTTGTTTTAAGTGGGACAGTCTCGATATGCCCGAGTGGCTTCTGTCTCTATTTTTCTAATGTTCTAATACATTAATGCATTATCAGAGGATATACAGAGATCAAGTTTTGGGAACCCTCCAAAAAAGAAATTGTTCAGCTTTATTGGTTCTACAACTCAAAACTTGCTAGATGCAAATCAAACACAGTTGCACATTAATACTGAAGTATATACCATAAATAATTCAGTTAACCTTTTATTTCTGATGTAAGGAATGTATTGATATTTTGGAAAATTCATAGAGGTGTTTCCAATACTGGCAAAGTCTGCATAGAAATATCTGACTATTTCTGTACATATGGAAAAAAATTGCAGTAACACCAGGAAATATCTTTTAACCTGACAGATATAAGTTGACTGATAAAAAATTTAAAACTGAAAAAAAAAAAAAAAACTAATTTTTTCTTTTAATTTTGTACAACTGGGAACAAAAAAGGAAAAGGCTTATAGAATTAATAAAAGCTTAATTATATTTTTAAGCTATTATTTATCTTAATTAAATTTTTTTATATTTAACTAAATAATTTACAACAACTTAGAAAATTGGAATGTATCTTAATAGTATAATTTTACATGTTAATGACTACAGTTTTACAAAAGAACTGTATTTAAGTACAATGTCCTGTTCTTTGACGCATGCCTGATGCATACCAAATCTGTTAGTCTAAACTTTCTAATCTTTTTTCAGTTAACACCAATGCAAAATAAGCATTGAAAATGTTAACCAATTCCTTATCTGAACTTCTTAAATTTTCATCAATCTGTTTTTTAGATCAATCCCCTTTTCTAATTTTTAAATTTATAAAAGCTTAAAATAATTTTCCAGTTCTATTTCTTATTAAATAAATTTCTGCCATTCTCTTGCTTCTCTCATATCCCTCTCTATTCCAAAATCTAGATTTTTTTTCCTTTCCCTATTTTTTTTTTAAAACACACTGACCAAATATTAGTTAAAATTTGTATGAAGCTATCCTATCTGACAGAGCCTAGTATAAAAAAGCACCATGTGTATAATTTTTTTTATTTTTATTTTACTGAAACAACAAAGACAATATATTGAAATGAATTAAGTTATGCCTTATGTATCATAGAAGACCAATTTTGTACAACAAAAATATCAATCACTTAAGAAATATAACTATAAAAAGATACAGTATAATTTTTCATGGACGTTGCTATCTTGATTTTTGACAGACCAGCAATTTGGTATACAAATGATGCACAAAAATTAATATTTGATAAATATCAATATTTAGTGAAAAAAAAAACTCATTACTTACATGGCCAAAGGGTACAGTGGGGTGTACACCTCTATGCACAAATGTTTATTCAGCATGCATTCAAATAAAATTATCAAATCCAATATTGAAATTTATATTTCATTCATTCATATACTGAAATATCAGTATCAAAATTTAAAATGGCAGCCATGTATAATGCATATCTTTTCATAGTACAATTTTTAGTTGTTTGGTATTTTTATAGCACAAAAGTGCTTCATTAAGCTTAATTTAATTAATTTCAATATATTTTGTCCTTATTTCAATAGTAAAAATAAAACATAATTAATTAGCCTTTAATTTTACACATCATTATCCATTCATTAACTCCTTATCCCAATCAATTTTATTCATTAAGCATGGCTTAAAATTTGATATAATAACCAATTCTAAAGTCTTTTCTTTATTAAATTGCAATTTCAACCTAGATAACATATTTGACTAGCACTAAATTTTCCAGAACTCTGACCTTGTCAACTATAATTTTATTATTAATACTAAATCTACCAATACTACATGTCTTGTAGGTTTGTAGATCACCTGACTCAAAAAACAAATATACAGTTTATAAACATAATACTTCTGTGATTCATGCTAGTCAAGGAATCCCACTCAATGTCAGGAAAATTAAAATCTTTTATTATGAATATTCCTTTTCTTTATTATGGCATACTGTATCAATTTCCTTTACCATTTCTACATGTAACTCTAACCTCTGGACAGGTCTGTAAAATTCTCCTATTCTGTGTGATTTATTGTACAAAAAAATATCCATGCACACAGATTCATTGCAATTAATTATAATGTTTGTCATTAACATACATTGAATACTGTTTTTAACATTCCTTCCTTTACACTGGTATAGTGGTATAGAAAAATTAAAAACAATATATTTCATATTCCTCATATTCCTGAAAGGTGTCACCATAAAATACACCATTAACTAATACTTAAATAACCCAAATAATGTCTAGATTCTTTGTGATTTCACTAGGTTCTCTGTGATTTAAATAATCAGCTCTTCTTTTTTATATTGTAAGTCTGTGCATTTATAAGCATATGATCTCTAAATTTTGAGAATTTTTATGCAATTTTTTAATTTTAATTTTTCACTCTTAAAAAAAAAATTAAAATAAAATTTTGCTTTTCCATTTCTTTATAGGTTTTAAACTATAGTGCATAAAGTAGTTAGCTCTGATAAAGAGTTAGTCAATATTTTTAATACCTATTTTTTATCAGTATTTACACATAAAAGATTTGATAATGTTCTAATTCTAATTCCTCCTATCATAATAATTATTGGAGCTCCTGATTATTTCCATCATTTGTGGAGGTGTTATATATACTTTGACTTTTAATGTTTATATTTTTTATATACGTCATTTATCATTATTTATATTTTATATTCTAGTATGTAAATTTGTATAATATATATATATTACTTGTCTGTGGGTGTATCCATATATTGTTTCATTAATTTTTTTTCCTTACACATGTATATTTTCATATCTCATATTTTCTAATTATATAACTTTATTTACATTAACCTATATTGTCTGTATTTACGAACCAACTGCTTATTAAAATTTAATATTCATTCCAGTTCTTTATATACTTTTTATGATTCTTTACTTGTTTAGTTTCAAATCTGTTTTTTTTTTTTTTAACTTTTATAATTTTAAATATTTTATGGTATATATATATGATATGTATATTTTTACTTTTATCATTATTTTGATAAGTTCATTTATATTTTCCTTTTCTTTCAAGCTTTTTTCTCATGATGATGGTTTTAGTATTAATTAAACTGAAACATCAGATATCTTAATTATATATGGTACATCCATTTTTTGTCTTTCTGCTTCTACTATATATATATATATATATATATATATATATATATATATATATATATATATATATATATATATATATATATATATATATATATATATATATATTCTTTTACACATTATGGCCTACGAGATACATAGGCTTATTAATTTAACTTCTGGGAATATTAAAAATTATAGCAGCTAGAATTCACCAGTTTTGGCAACCATGGCTTTGCGTATATTTTTTCTGTTGCATATGAAAACCATGATTAGTCTTGTTTATGCTGAAGACATTTTTATTAATGAAAAAAGTATAGATATTTGCTAGTTGAATAAATGATATTATAAGCCTTTCTGGGTAATATTTTTAATTTCATTCTTATTTTCATTTAATTTTCTGTTCTGTGCAAAAATGGCTAAATCAGTCGACAGGCTACTCTGATAATAAATTATCAAGACTTCTTAAAGGTGATTCAAGTTTCTAAAATATTTTCATCGCCTGACGATATAGAAGTAAATTCTTTGGTAATTGTAGCGTTCATGGAAGTGGATTTTTTCTTACGAGACAAGGTTGCTGAAAATACCTACATGCCTACGGGTTGCTAGTTTGATTGAAACTACGTATTCACGCGTTGCGAGTTCAACTGAAACTGATACGACGTGCCATTTTTTTTTTTCTTCTTCTCAGCGTAACTACGGAAAGGAAATATGTTTGCTTATTTTTTTGTTTAATCGACGAACGTCAAATTATTTTGTAAGAAAAAAAAATTAAAAAAACACTTAAATTAAAAAAAAAAAATTTAAAATAAAAGGAATAATTATGACGTCATAATATCGTTTGCCGCCATTATAAAACTCTCACATGCCCTCGTTGGTGAAGTCCGCTCTCAGAAACAAAAAAAATAAAAAATAAAAAAAAAATCTTTCAATGTTTTGACGAGTTGCTATATTTTAAAATATGTTGAAGCTAAAAATGGAAATAATAGTTAAAATTTACAAGAATTTTGCATGATGCGGGATATGGGGTAATAATAATAATAATAATAATAATAATATATATATAATATATAATATATAATATATATATATATTATATATATATATATATATATATATATATATATTATATATATATATATATATATATATATATATATATATATATATATATATAGAGAGAGAGAGAGAGAGAGAGAGGAATGTAAGTGAAAATTTTATCACCACCACTCACGGGTCGGGGGGTACGGGGGGCAGAGCCCCCCGTAGACAAATGATCGTGTGCCATGCATTTAGGATTTCATTGCTGTACTGCAATAATGCATATTTTTATAATAAAAGTTGCAAATGCATGGCACACGAGCGTTTATCTACGGGGGGCTCTGCCCCCCGTACCCCCCGACCCGTGAGTGGTGGTGATAAAATTTTCACTTATATTTCTCTCTCTACATATTATTATTATTATTATTATATACACTACACCATTATTATTATTATTATTATTATTATTATTATTATTATTATTATTATTTTTATTATTATTATTATTTTATTATTATTATTATATATATATATTATATATATATATATATATATATATATTTTTTTTTTTTGTAACGCCAATGATCCAGCAACCTTGTCGCATCAGAAATTCTTAGGCTATGTTGTTAGTTTCAAATTCCTATGCGTAGTTCTAGTCGTACTCCCAACGCGTAGGTATATTAGCAACCTTGTCTCATACGAAAAAATCCACTTCCACGAACGCTACAATTACCAATTCTTTTAACTATTTCCCAATAGGCAAACCAAGGGTCACAAAAAAATAAAGGTAAGCCATCTAGATATAAGAAAATGGTTAATTTTTGGAATAGTTTACTACAAGGTATTATTGATAGTAAATCTCTTTTAACTTTTAAGTGAATCAATATATGGATGATCAAGATTTAGTATGACACTCTGCTTTTAAGATACAGTAACATATTTAAGTGAGTATTTTTGACAATCCTTTGTGGTATCAGGGGCTCTGAATGTTAGTTTAGTTTGGAGGACTCATTTATATATATATGGTTTGACTTAATAAACTGCATGTTGCATGGGTAATAGTGTATATGGTTTATTTGTTTGCATGGGAAAAGTTGGGCATGTCACAATTCATAAATAGTGAATGGTAACTTTGGCGAATTTTTTTTTTTTTTTTCACTGGGACAGTGTTGATAGGCCCTTATGAGTTCTGTCAATTTTCTTATGTTTTTATAGTTTTAATTATGCGACATTTGTTACAGAAATACCATAATTTATTGATTATACGTTTTCATAAAATAAATTTTTCCGAACGTCTGGTGAAATTTATTTACAATAAAAAGGATGTCTAGGTACATATACAATTAAAGATTTGAAAAGCTCTTAAAAATAATTAGGAGCGAGCTCCATAAAATAATAATGCCTACCATTTTACAATAGCCCAAGAAATCCAGATTGTATTATTAATTGCGTAACAAGTCTACCCGAAAATATAATAATGAAAATTAAAGTAGGCCCAACAGTCCCATTACCGACGTACAGTTTCGTTGAACAATAAAGGGCTTATCTGTCAAAAATGGACCGTCTGAGAGCTTTTGGGGCTAAGTTATCGTGGACAACATTAAAATAACTTTAATACTATCCGTTAAAAACTACTCGTGGATCATTGCTCATTTTTGTTCACTAGTGTTGGTATAAACCTACTAGTTACAAAGATTCTTCAAATTTAAAATAAAATTTAATAATATTGATTAAAAAATTAAGACCCTATTTACAAAATGACGAAGTATCTGCTCTGCATCACCTATATAAGCAACTGTGAGGTTGGTTTGATTGTTGTATGGGGAAAGTTGGGCAATGAAAATGCCACTCATAGCCAAAACCATTGTTTTTTTTAATGGGACAGTCTTCATATTCCCTTGTGACATCTGTGTCTATATTTTCTAATTTTCTTGGGTTATATATTATCTTGGTAACATAAAATCTGTGGCTAATGGTAGCAATTAGGTATAATTGAAATGATAAAATAAAACACCCTAAAGAACGGTTTTCAAATTATTTTATTTGTCATTGATGTGTATCTAGGTATTAATAGCTGAAAGTTTTTAAAGATAGAGAATCTAAAACAGTAAATAAAACAGTGAAAGAAATTATAAATGAAGATATAAGATATCTATCGATGATGTGGACAGATAAAGGTTGCTAGTTTTTATGGAAAGAGTTAAAAAAAAATATTTAAAAAAAAAACGTGTCCCACTTGATACTGCAACTATAATTTTCTGCACTCGGCAGCGAAAATTCAAGATAGAAATTTCTATCTTCAATTTTCGCTACCGCAATCTTGAATGGTCATGTGATGTAAGCAAACATGGAGGAGTTAGGACAAAGCCTTCTTTTAAAATAAAAACCTTTCGTAAATATTATTGCACAGATAGTTTTGTTTGCAAATTATTTTGGATAATTATTTTAGCATTTTCGGATCATTAATTTGTTTTAAATGAAGCAATTTATTTATTTTCAATTCTTCAAAATTTCGCTGCTTCCAACGTTTTTAATCATGGCTGCAGCCAAAGTCTTTTTAAAATCTTCATTTATCTCGTACGCTATCTTATGTTCTTACATATGGCAAATAGGCCTAACATCGCGAAACGAAAGCTATATTATATATATATATATATATATATATATATATATATATATATATATATATATATATATATATATATATATATATATATATATATATATATATATATATATATATATATATATATATATATATATATATATATATTATATATTATATTTTTTTTTTTTTTTTTTTTTTTTTTTTTTTTTTTTTACTTACAACCTTTCCCACAATCGTGGGGTGGTAGCTATCGCAGGCCACATTCATCCAAATATTCACCCCTTTACAAATCTTTTCCATTCATTCCTATCCTCTGTCAACCGCACACCCTCATCCCAATTCTTTCCTCTATCCCTTAACAGCTCCCTGACATTACTCATCCAGCTTCCCCTCGGTCTCCCCTTTCTCTTACACCCTCCACTTCTGAAACAAATACCTTTTTAGCCAATCTCTCTTCATTCATCCTACAAACATGTCCAAACCATCTCAGCATACTTCGTTCAGCTCTCTCAACCAAGCTCTTTCTCCATTCACACATTTCTTTTATTCTAACATTCCTGATTCTATCTCTTCTACCAACTCCACAAATCGCTCTTAGACCTTTCATTTCGAAAACTTCTATTTTTTTTCTCTTTCTAGCGTTCAACCTCCATACTTCACTCCCATACATAACCACTGGTATACAACATGCCTCAAACATTCTCACCTTCACCTCCCTTGGTAACCTTCCTCTATCCCAAATATCCCTCAAACCGCCTAACACCTTCTCCCCTTCTCTTATTCTATGACAAACTTCATCACTCATATTTACATCAACCTCTCCAAAAATCACCCCCAGATACTTAAATACAGTGACTAACTCCAATTTCTCCCTACCTACTTTAATTTGTACATCATCTTCCTCAACCACACCCCTCTCTCCTCCCTCCCCATTTTTCATCCACAGCACTTTACTCTTACCTGCATTTACTCTTAAACCCAAATCATCACAACCCTTTACAAACTCATCCACCAATACTTTCAAATTTTCATGTGTTTCAGCCAAAAGTACCACATCATCCGCATACATCAATACATTTGCATCCCACATATCAACATGTTCCCTCATTCTCACCCCTTTCCCTATCCTATCCATTTTACTAACCACTTTATTAATAAATAAATTAAATAACCCCGGAGACATTACGCAACCCTGCCTCAGACCATTATTTACATCAAAAAACTCAGTCTCCATTCTGTTCACTCTCACACATGCCCTGCTATTCCGATATAAAGCTCTTATACCTTCCCGAACTTTCTCCTCAATATCATACTCATTCAGGACCTCCCACAGCTTATTCCTGTCTACCCTATCGTAAGCTTTTTCAAGATCCATAAAGCACATGTACACATCCTTCTTTTTCTCTCTACTTTTCTCTTCAATCATTCTCAATGTAAAAACCTGATCCATACAACCCCTTCCTTCTCTGAAACCTCCTTGTTCCTCTCCTATTAACCCATCCATCCCTACCCTATTCAGTAAAATTCTTCCATACACTTTCCCTACAACGCTAAGTAAACTTATCCCCTATAACTCCCACACTCAAACTTATCACCCTTACCTTTATACAAAGGAACCACACATGCATCCTGCCAATCTTGTGGTACCACACCCGATGTCAAACATAAATTAAATAATCTTAACATCCACTCTACCACACTCACACCCCCTTCCAACAGCATTTCCCCACTTATTCCATCCAAACCCGTAGATTTACCTCTTTTCACTTTCCTCAAAGCTTTGCCTATTTCTTCTATAAGGATTATCCCCTCAGACTCATCCACCATCCCTCCCCTATCCCTCATATCATCTACACTCCTACCTCCCCTCACATTTAACAACCTACTAAAATACTCCATCCATCTTGCTCCAACCTCCTTTACTTCCTGTCTTATTTCTCCGTCTAAGCCCTTAATTCCCCCTCCTCTCACCTCCCCTTTATTCCTTGCCTTATTCACCTCCTTCCAAAACATCTTATTCCTTTCTCTAAATCCCTCCACTATTTTATTACCCCATTTTATATCTGCTCTTTCTTTCGCTCTTCTTACTTCTCTTTTAGCAATCCTCTTTTTATCTTTATAAGCCTCCCAATCCTCTATCTTATTTGTACCCAAAAATTTTTCAAAAGCTATCTTTTTATCTCTCACAACAATACTCACCTCCTCACACCACCATTCACTTCCTTTTCTTTTACACCTCCCTCCCACCCTTCTTATCCCACAAACATTCTTTGCACTTTCTACCAAAGATTCTCTTAACTTTCCCCATTCCACCTCCACTCCCTCAACAACACTCTCTTTTACCTCATCCCATCTTAACCTAATCTCTCTTCTAAATTGCTCCCCCACCCCTTCTTCCTCCAATCTCTCTACTTTCACAACCTCTACTGCTCTACTTATATCCCTAATCTTTATCCAACCTCCCCTTACTCTAATTTTACCCAACACCAAATAATGATCAGATATCCCTCTAGCAGCTCCTCTAAACACATTGACATCAAGTCAATAATCTATCTCTTACTTTTTTCTTAATACATATATAATCAAGTAAACCCTTTTCACCATTTATTCCACTAACCCAAGTCCACTTATGATTCAACTTTTTAACAAACCAAGTATTCCCTATAATCAATCTATTCGCCACGCATACTTCTAATAGACTCTCCCCATTTGAATTTCTGTCCCCCACCCCAAACGGGCCCACTACACCTCCTCCCCTGTCCACACCAACCCGCGCATTTAAATCCCCTAATAGGCACACATTTGTACTCACCTCAAAACCATTCAAGCAGTCATTCAGTTTCTCCCAAAACACTCTTCTTTCTTCCTCATTTGCTCCATTCACTGGCGCATATGCACATACAAACACCCATTCCTCTCTTCTAAACCTCAACTTCACCCATATAATTCTGGAAGATATTCTTTCATACTTTATCATGCATTCCCACCATCTTTCGCTCATTACTATTGCCACCCCTTCCCTAGCTCTCACCCTCTCTCCAACACCTGAATATACCCCTTTATATCCATTAAAATTGACCTCCCCTTTCCCTTTAAGTTTAGTCTCTGTCAACCCCAACAAATCCAATTTCTTTTCTTTGCAAATCTCTCCAATTTCCAACTTCTTTATATTATCATTCAACCCTCTTACATTCAAACATCCAATCTTACATACAACAGAACCTCTCTTAACTTCCATTTTCTCAGCCTCGATATTATTCGGTTCCACCCCACTGGAGGGATGAACCCTGCCCTCGCAGCCCCTACCCTCATCCCAAACCATAATTATTTTTTTTTTTTTCTTTATACTTAAAATTTATAAAATACAAATATCAATTTATAAAAAAAAAAAAAAAAAATTATACAATCACTATAAATATAAATATATAAAAAATCAACTCTAATACTATATAAAATAAAGATCAATAAACAAATTCACAAATAATAATAACACTAACTGAATAAATAAATAAAAATAAAATACAAAGTAAAAAATAACTGAATAAATAAATAAAAATAAAATACAAAGTAAAAAATAACAAACAATAAAAGCTAAAATACTAGAATTAATAATAATAATAATGTTCAATAACTGAACAAATAAATAGAAATTATATACCAAGTAAAAAAAAGAAAAAACAAACAATAAAAGCTAAAATACTAGAATAAATAATTAACACAAAAAAATAAATAGAAAAACTAGATTGTATACACTAACTAAACTTCACTCACTCACTGACTTACTCAAACTTATGCATATAAATACTAAAAAATAATAAATCTTAATATCTAACAACAATCACATATACACAGTCAGCAAAAATAAATAAATATATAACTATTACTAATTATAAATATTGCACTATTACTAAGAACATTAGTAATATAAAATAAATATAAAAATATAAAATATTAAAAATATATAGACACAAAGAAGTCTAAAAAATTATATATACACGTATATATATAACTAAAATTACTAAATCATTTTAGTAAAACAAAAACAAAAAATCATAAAAATAATATTCAAAATTCAAATTTTCTATTATTGAAATAAAATAAACATAAAATACTACAAATATATAGATACAAAAAAGTCTGAAAAATATAAAATACAACAAATATATAGATACAAAAAAAAGTCTAAAAATATAACAAAGCACAATAATTCAAACCAAAACACAATAAAATAATCTAATATATACGCGAATTTTAGATTATAAGTACTTCAAAGATACACTATCACTTTAAACATTAACAAATTCACTAATAATCCACAAAAATAATAATAATATACGCGAATTTTAGATTATAAGTACTTCAAAGATACACTATCACTTTAAACATTAACAAATTCACTAATAATCCACAAAAATAATAATTTCCAGGTAAATAAACACTATATTACATACATGCAATCACTACAATCTCACTTTTCTTTTTCTTTTTCTTTTTCTTTTTCTTTTTCTTTTTTTTTTTTTTTTTTTTTTTTTTTTTTTTTTTTTTTTTTTTTTTGATTATTTAAATTATTTAATTTATCCTTTTCAATAATGTGAAGCACTTTGTTCAAAAATGATTTTTTTTTTAAATATATATTTTTTATTATATAGTATATTATAGTTCAAAAAAAAAAAAAAAAAAAAAAAAAAAAGATTATTAAAATATATATTTTTTTAAATTATTTTAACAAAACTATCAGTCTACACTTAAGCTCCTCTATTTATCAGAGGCCAAAGTGGAGATCTCTCCAGCAACACTCTTCCTTACAGAACCAAATTTCTCACTCTTTCTCTAATAGATTATGATCATTCAAATCTCGGTCCTCCTCCTCTCCTTCAGAGGATTTTTTTTCTTTCGATTTCTCCCTCCTCTAACTCTTCTCTTAGCTCTAACAATTTTTCTCCCTTCTCTATTTAAAGCGTCCGATCCTGATGGTATCCAGCTCATATATATATATATATATATATATATATATTATATATATATATATATATATATATATATATATATATATATATATATATATATATATATATATATATATATATATATATATATATATATATATATATATATATATACTCAATAATGCTTATAAACCAAGCAGCAAGTTGTACAAAGTCAATAGAACATATTAGGAAGATAAAGAAATCTTACCTCCTTAGGAGTCGAACCACCGCATGTTGCGACTGAGAACGACAAAAGACTCTGTGCTCTACAGCTGAGCTATCCACGAACTCAAAAAAGTTCGCTTCAAGAACAGTTTCAAGCAACCGGTCTTCCCGTCAAGGCACCGTCACCAGGTATTCACCGAGTCTTTTCTCGTTCTCAGTCGCAACATGCGGTGGTTCGACCCCTAAGGAGGTAAGATTTATTTATCTTCCTAATATGTTCTATTGACCTTGTACAACTTGCTGCTTGGTTTATAAGCATTATTGAGTAAAATCTTAAAAGAGCGGTGGAGAAATGGGGTGAACACCTGGTGACGGTGCCTTGACTGGAAGATTGGTTGCTTGAAACTGTTTTTGAAGCGAACTTTTTTGAGTTCGTGGATAGCTCAGCGGTAGAGCACCGAGTCTTTTGTCGTTCTCAGTCGCAACATGCGGCGGTTCGACCCCTAAGGAGGTAAAATTTCTTTATCTTCCTAATATGTTCTACTGACTTTATATATATATATATATATATATATATATATATATATATATATATATATATATATATATATATATATATATATATATATATATATATATATATATATATATATATATATATATATATATATATATATATATATATATATATATATATATATATATATATATATATATATTATATATATATATATATATATATATATATATATATATATATATATATATATATATATATATATATATATATAATATATATATTATATATATATATATATATATATATATATATATATATATATGGCAATAATCAATCACTTCCTTTACATACCTTTCATACATATACATTCGATAATAACTCAGGGATAAATCAACATAAAGTTCTTCTTCTGTATCTCTATAACAAAATTTCGTTTTCGCTAAATTTAATGCAGTTGCCTCTTCACCTGTAATATATTTTCTTAATCCTTCATCATCTTCCTGCACCTTCTTTAACTCTTCGTAGTTTATTTCCTTTCTAAATTTATTTAAAAAATAGACTGCACTAATTTTAAATAGTTCTCCAAATGCAGCAGTCTTTAAATTGGTTTTGCTCGGCGGTGGTTAGAGAGGCTTGGTTTTCTATTCCGCATTCCTGTGATTTTTTAACTTACTTTTACTACATCGTCTTGACAACCATTCCTTTGGGTATTTAATTTCCTATGCTCCGCCTCTTCTAGGCTGGCATCTTTAAGTCCCTCTCCTTTTATAGTAGGCATATGAACATTGCATGGTGAGACATTTCAATTGCAAAAATCCTATCTGAATCTTGTCTCCTTATCATTGACTAAGTTTTCTAAATATATGGACAAGAAGTCGGCTAACACGTTCTCAGATCCTTTTATATGCTCTAATTCTTCGCCAAATTTAGAGATTAAAAGCTAAATGTCGTTTTTCAAGCGTATTCAACTCTGACGAGTCTACTTTTCTGTTGAATGATTGCCTGACAGACAGGCTATCTGTAAGTATCTTCACTTTTCTCCCTAGCATAAGATGTGAGAATATATATTTAATGTCTTTTTATATTGCTAGGAGTTTTTTGCTAAACACCGTCTAAGACCTCTCACGCGGTTTTAAAACCGCGCTATAAAATCCAAATAGTTTTCTCTCTTTATTATCTAGAAAAATGGCACTTGCAATAGTTACATCACTAGCATCGGTGTAGATAATTAGAGGAGTATCTCCTTCAGGGTACCCTAGCTCAGCTGCATCTTGCAACACTGACTTCCCTCCTTCAAATGCCATCTCCGAATTGCACTTCCACTTTATTTTTCTAGAACTGAAAGGTTTCCCTCTCAGTTCACTCGTCAATGGTTCTAGATTATGAGCCAAATCCAAGAACGGAAGAAGTTAATCGACCCTAGAAGTGATTTGAGTTCTTTAATCGTCTTAGGTTTTGAAGTTCCCTTAATAACCTCACCTTACTCTCTCTGTATTCGGTTTCATGACGCCGCTAGAAATGCCTTATCCTAGGAAGGTTACCTGCTTTTCATCAATCATGCTCTTTGGTCCATTTAAATAAATTTTGCAGTAAGAAAATCGTTCCAACACTTTTTCCAATATTTGTTTATGTTCTAATTCTCCTTCGGTACCAGTTAGTATATCGTCTATATATATAAACACCTGTGGAAAGTCAGCCAGAAATATGAGCATAAATCTAAGAAATGCTTCCGCTGAATTGCAATGCCCCTCAACAATTGTGTTGTAGCTAAAACTACCAAAAGGAGTATTTATTTTGAAGTACTTCCTACTCTATTCATCCAATGGAAGATTATAAAAGGCTTTTGTTAGGTCCTGTTTGGTAAAAAGTTTTCATTTTGCAATTATATTGCTACATCCTCGAAGTTTGGGAGTGTGTGGCAATCTCTAATTGATATTTCATTTAGTTGCCTTAGGTCTGCAACTACCCTCACCTCTGTCTCGTCCTTTTTTAAAAACATTTATAGGGATACCTCACTCGCTGTTTGTTGCTTCTCCTTATTGCAATATGCTCCTTATTGCTCCTGCCTTTGCTTTATTATATAGACTAGCAGGGAGTCGCAGTGCCTGAATATTGATGGGCCTCCTTTTACTTTAATTTGGTAGGGGAAAGTATTTCAGCTCTTGCTGAACTCTCTTTGGTAAAGGACTTTCTACGTCCTTTTGTGAGCTTTGATCTGCAATGACGTCATACTTTTCATTTATTCTTTCATTCGTATTATCATTGTTGCCAAATTTCGCCCATTCGTTCATTACTCAGTTTTTAATTTCGAGTTTAATTTTAGATATGGGTTTTCAAATAAATGCTTAAAAATATTTATAAGGTGGACAAGAAATAGAATAAGGCTGTTATGCAAATTACAAAATAGTTTAAGAATATAGTCAGGAAGCTTACTAACTAAGATTTCGTTATTATTAAGAGGGTTACCAACTAGTTTAATACTAAAATTTCTTTCTGCATCAATTGATATGTTTTCCTTAAAATTTAATGTAAAATAGTTACTACATAAAAAGTTTAAACCTAAAATAGGCATCGTAACATTAGCCTTTAGCACGTCTACCTTATAGAGACGCCTCAATCCAATATCAACGACTATCGTTTCTCTGCCATACACCTCTATGGGAGTTTCTTTTTCAGCTGTTTAGTGCCCCGTTATTTGGCTCATTTTCTCCTTTGCACTTGCAGGTACCACGATTAACACAACTCCACAGTCGATCACGAACAGCCCACCTGTGTTAGTTTGACTTCTACCTTATAAGGCGTGTATCCTTCTTTATTAATTAACTCTTCCTTAGCACTCCCTTCCTTGATTTAAGTGCCCTCATTGATATCTAAAATGGGCGTGACTTCTTTCTTTCCCCATACTTGCTCCGTTATATCTTCGTCAATTATTTAAAAAAAAAATATTATTAATTACCTGTAATTCCTTTAGCATTCCTAGATTAAAATAAACACATTCGTTGTATTCGCCTTTTTTGTCATTGTTACTATTTTCTTCATTATTATTACAGTAACTAATAATGTTATTTAAACACCAAAATCCTCTATTATTATTATTATTATTATTATTATTATTATTATTATTATTATTATTATTATTATTATTATTATTATTATTATTATTATTATTATTATTATTATTATTATTATTATTATTATTATTATTATTATTATTATTAATTATAATAATAAATATTAAAATATTCTAAACTGTGAAGAATAAAAATTTAAATATGTATACTTTCCTTTTCTTATAGATATAGATATATATATATATATATATATATATATATATATATATATATATATATATATATATATATATATATATATATATATATATATATATATATATATATATATATATATATATATATATATATATATATATATATATATATATATATATATATATATATATATATATATATATATATATATATATATATATATATATATATATATATATATATATATATATATATATATATATATATATATATATATATATATATATATATATATATATGCTGGGTTGAAAAGATACAAAAGTTGTAGTGCAGATTTGAAACAACTTTATTTTGGTGCTCACTTCAGATACAAACTGAAATGTGTTAAAAGTAAGTTCTTCAAGATTTGTTTTCATACCCCAACTTTACCTTGAATCTTCTTATTTAAAAACAAAAATATATATATAGCCAGATATACAGTATAGCTTAAATATCCTTACATTCTTACATGCTAAACAACCTGCATAGTACAAAATCTCATAGAAAATCAGATTTTGTCTGTACTGAAGGTATTTCGATTCGAGAATGTTTGGTTTGTAGTATTGCACCATGTCGAGAAGTATGACCAATGACCCTACTAGAAACAGCGGAAACATCTTTGACATTTCTTTCAACATCGACCGAATGACACGGATACTTTGGTAGGAGAATTTGTTGATTACTAACCAAAATATCATCACTAATATCATCAAGAAGAGGTGGGGGGGTGATAGGAGTACTCCCCCAGTCTATCATTTCCATGTAGGAAGTGGCGTTGAGATTGACGTTTAGCTGCCTTTTATCAAAGCAGCGAACTTGCACATTGGTGGAGGATATTTTCTTTCTTGCTTGAAGAATTTGTTGACATGAAAATCTTCTTATTGTTTCCCGTTCATCTGCAACACCAGCTAGCAACAAGTTTTCTGGATGACAAAAATAGGAGTTGTTTAGGAGCACTGGAGAAATGATGTTCTGATCCTCAGGAGAAAGTTTTTGATATTGTGATACCATAAAGTGAAAATTCTTTGCACCATCTTGACAGAAGGGATGGGAGCGGATATAGAACCATATGGGGGCATAGAAGTTCAGTACGAATCGTACCAAACGCCTCAGATCATCAGATGCGGATTCTGTTGAAACGTACAATCGAAGCAGTCTGTTAGCTTTAGTTAGCCACCTTGCATGGCTTAAGGCACCCGGCTGTGCAGTTTTCAAATACCGCATATTATTATGATCTGCATTTTGTACCCCTTGCTGAATTAATAAACAGATTTTTAGTAAATACAGCTGGTTCAGAACTTAGATCTTTCGTAACTGTTTCAGGAACATCAACTACAGAGCCTGGAATTGGTTGAAAATTAATGATGGGTTTGGTCTGAGGATCAAATGAGAGCAGTTTGGTTATAGGTCCTTCATGTGATGATGGGCCAGTTGTCTTCCCATCAACAACACTAAATAACTTCCTGAGTGGCAGTTCATTAAAATGCAACATGCATATGAGCCATTGAAGTGGTCTTTTAAGATGTAACTCCAACAGTGTGATTATTCCATTCTTGTTACCCGTATTCACAGGAGTTCCATCGCAAATCACTGCTCTTAAAGTCTCTGTAGATCTTGTTCGTTCAATAATACCCAGAATTTCATTAAATACATCTGGAGATCTTCCTGAGTTAGGACTAACGTGATCGATGTAACATGCATCTGGAAATGACACTAGCACGTAATGTTCTTCTCTAACTTTTCTACGCACACCTCCAGTATCGACAAGTGTTTCATCTATTTTTCCATCGAAACCAATGCAGACCATACCTCTGTGTTGCAGCAAATGCTTCTCTGACTGTTTGTCTCTCCAGTATTTTCTTTGGCGTTGTAACTTACTTGGATCAACAACGTTTTTTGGTGACACAAGTCCGAGGTCCTTGAGGGCAGCATTAACTATGAGACATGCATCTCTATTGCTCACATTTGTCCTCTCTAATGCTTTACACAACTCAGGATACTGGTTTCTATTTTGAGGGTGACATTCTTCCATTTCTTCTGATTCTAAGGAAAATGATTCTTCTAGCACATCACTCTCACTGCCTGATAATTCAACTGAACTTACACATTTTTGCGTATCTTTGTGTCTCATCTTACTTTCAAATGTCAACCGTTTCCTTTTCCTTTCCTGAAGTTTCATGTTTTTCTCTGTTCTTTCCTTGTCCACATTTCCTATTATCATGCGTCTTGAAGTGTTTTGATCAAGCCAAAATTGCCATTCCAATACAGGGATTTTCTTTTCATTGGGACATTGACATTGATTACGTTCAACTATACCATTATGAACACACTTGCACGCGCTAATGTCGAAGAGACAAGAAAATGATTTTATTTTATCTTGATATTTTTGAGAAGATTGTTTATTTCTTGAATATTTCATCAAATCATTGACATTCACTATTAGTCTCTTCACTTTCACTATAACACTTTCAAATTCTATTGTTGGAATGCCTGCTTTATTGTATATGCCTTTAACTTCTGTTGCCACTAACTTTGCTAGATGAGTAACACTGGCATCTTTGTTGACTACTTGATGGAACTTGTAGGCTCTAAAAACATCCTCAGCCAGTGGTAGCTGATTTTCGACAAGTGGTTGTGGATAACCGAATATTGCATGCCTGTCTTTATGCCTTGTTGCACATGCCATGATACGTCTTGCAATAATAGTAATAAACACTGCACCCACAGGACTTATCTCAAACGTCGAATAGTCTGGATCTGAAATGAGACAAAAATAGCTCTCAATTAGTATTAAAACCAAATTTTGAAGAACAAAGCATATAAAATTCATAACTTAAGAACTTGAAATATACAAAGATTGGACTATTATCTAAAAGTTTTAGACACGGAATTTTGATATTTTAAGTTTTGTGCTCAGCGTTGTCAAATTTCCAAACCCATTTTTTTTTAATTTTAAAATGAAAAATTGCGGTAATTTTTTTTCTATTCAAGCGAAGTGAGTGAAATTTTCAGAGCTTATGTAGTCGGGGGAGATGCATATTTCTTACTTAGATAACTTCTTTGTATTTTTTATTAGTTTTGGATTTTTTCTTGAACCAAATTTAAAAACAAAAAAATTTTGGGAAATTTTTTAAAAATTTTCTTTAGAGTATACAAAAAAATTATCTAAGTAAAAAAGATGCATCTTGCCAAACTATATAAGCCTTGAAAATTTGATGTTGATAAGATGAGTAGAAAAAAAAATATATCAAAATATATCAGCCCCAAGCAAAAATAGCCGAAATACCCAAAAATTGGTGCCGGCCCTTAAAAAAATTAAAGTTGGGCCCCCTAAACATTGAGTAAATGCAAAATGATTTTTTGTCCCACTACAGGGAAGCCAAGGAGCACCAATTTGACCATGTTTGGTTATCCCACAAAAATTCAACCCAGCTTAATATATATATATATATATATATATGATAATTTATTGAATTTTAATAAAATCAAATTATTTTAGTATCTTTAAATGGTGGAAACAAATATAAATTACAATGGCCAAAAAAAAAAAAAAAAAAAATAAAATTCTTTAGTATATCAAACGAAAAATCTCTTTTGTACAAGAGCAGAAAACTACTTCAAATTTTTTGAAGTAAAAAAAACAATATAAAAAAAATACTGATGATAAAATATTGATATATCGATATGTCGGCTTTAAAAATATCATCAATATTTTTCGATACTATCGTAAAAGAATATTAATATCGATATATATCGGTCTTCTTTCAGCATCCCTAATCATCGTTATAACTGAAATATATCGATTCTGTTTGAGCTAGTGGCTGTTATTAATTAATTTGAATGAGTAATATATAAAGAGCTGTTATCATTTAAACATTTTAATTTTTGTAATTTGGTTGAAAAAATATTTTAATAATTTTCAACGATATTTCAAGTAAATTTAAATTACTTCAATCAGAAATACATTTACATTTTGCTTCTGATTTTAATAATAAAAAAAAAAAAGATGAAAGGGCATTATAGTGAGTTATTGATAGTAAACTATATAAAATAGGTGCCTTTTGCAAATCTCAGTGTCAGGAATTGAATGTTACAGTGGTAAATGCGATTATATCAGTGTGCGATGTTAAGGATGTAGGTATTATCATAATGGGTGATTTCAATTTTCCTGATATTGATTTCAGTACTTTTCTTGTACTGATAAAACTAGTTTAATATTGGTTGACTGTTTATTTGAAAATTTTTACTTCAGGTAGTTGAAGCAACAAGATCCACTTAATTATTTGGAAACAAGGAATAGTAAATTGCAATGTAATTTACATGAAAAGAGGTTATAAGCAAGCTATATAATAGCTATGTTAGGCCAGCAGTAGAGTATTGTGCACAGGTTTGCGCTCATTTAAGAAAAAGACATGGATATGCTGGAGAGAGTACAATGTTAAGTAACAAGGATGATTTCTGGCTTTGAGAGTAAGAGCTATGAGGAGAGGTTGAAGGAACTGGGGATGTTCTCAGTTGAAAGATTTCTCAAAGGGTATTATATATATATATATATATTATATATATATTATATATATATATATATATATATATATATATATATATATATATATATATATATATATATATATAGTATATAATATTTATTGCAACAGTTTACAAAATATTTTCATCTGACAGTAATAGAGATTGAAAAATGCTTTATAGTGGACCATGGATGAGAAAGTAGAGGGCATGCTAAGAAAATTAAAAAGAAGTCATGCCATCTTGTTCTAAGAAAATACTTTCAGTAATAAGGAATGACTTGCCACAGGAGATTGTTGATTGTGATTCTCTTACAATATTTAATAGGGGCTATATAGATATATTGATGGTTTAGATATTGACTAAGCCAAATTGGTGGGTATTTATAAATTTTTAGACCAGCTTGAAACTAAGCCTAACTGGCAGTTTTATAATGGATATTGATTCATTGTATGTTGCATGTGTAATTAGTTATATAATGTTATCAGTTAGGTTTATTAAATATATGAAGGGGCTTAGTTTTATTTGTAAAATACTTTGCATGAATGAACTGATAACTAATGATAGGATAGACCTAGTCTTTGTTGTATGTATTAGTATTACTTATTTGTTTTAACTGGGACAGTCTTGATAGGCCCATGTGGTTTCTATCTATTTTTCTAATACTCTAATCTAATATTTGTAAATATAGATTCTTTGGTTAATAATGTTACAGTTGAGGAAAACTTGGGTAATAATAATCATAATATAAAAAGGTTTAATTTAAATGTAATAGTTAAACTGCATTTATCAGAAACAAGGCCAAAGTGATTGATTTTAAAAATATAGATTTTGATAGATTCAGAAACACACTGGAATAATGAATTTGATGATTAAAACTTTTCAAATATGAAAATATTTAAATTAATCATGTATAAAATTCAGTTAGAATGTTAAGTCAGGGCAATTACTGCATATAAGAGGAAGCTTAATTTGTGGAGTGGGGAGATAAGGGATAATTATAAATGGTTTAAGAGGTTCAAAGACAGTAACAGTGTAGTGGATATAGAAACTTATAAGAGAACAAGGAATGAATTAAATTGGGGTAATAATGAGGTCTAAAAGACTATCAAATTAACTTGAAAAGAAATAATAATAAAGATCTGAAGAAATTTTTAATTTTTATCAATTTAATGATATTTTATCTAAAGAGATGTTTCATTCTAAACTAATTTTTACTTTTGTAATTAACTTGGAAAAAATATTTTAAAAATTTTCAGTGATATTTCAAGTAAATTTAAATTACTTCAATCAGAAATACATTTACATTTTGCAGCTGATTTTGATAAAAGAAAGGCATGAAAGGCTTTAAAGTGAATTATGGGTAGTAAACTATATTAAATAGGAGCCTTTCGCAAATCTTCTTAGGATCAGAAATTGAATGTTGTGGTAATAAAAGCGATTATATCAACATTTGATTTAAAGATGTAGGTAATCAGAAAGATTATCTTAAGATATATGATTAGCTCTAGTGAAGAATATCAGTATTTTCAATACCCATTTTGCATCAGTATTTACACATAAAAGGTAGCTTCTCTGATCCTTCTAACTGTTGCCCTATAGCTCTCACTTATGTTCTAAGATCTTTGAAGTACTGGATCTTTTGTACGGAGTAGTGCTCTCATATTTGGGGTGGCTCAGGTTTTACCAATTTTTTGGATAGGGTTGAGTCAAAGGTTAAAAGACTTAAAAAATTGTTTGGCTCCTAATTCACTTGACCCTTTATCTTTGTGATGTGGTGTTGGTTCCTTGTCTCTTTTCTACAGAATCTATGGCAGCAAATGCTCAAGGAAACTATCCACTCATATCTCCACATTTTCAATGTCCTCATAGCACAAGGGGTTCAATGTCTGTGCATGAAACAAAAATGCGGTCAGAGTACTTTCAAAAATTACTTTCTTTACACCTGTATCAATTCTTCTGTCAGCCAATAATGGGTATTTCGCCCTCACCACTCTTCCGTATTTCTCCTTCCTGTTGGTAATTTCCAGCATATTTCATTCCCTTGTGAATATTCCTCCCCTAATACTCACATCTCTCTACCACCCTCACCTCCTCACTATCCACCTTCAGCACAGACTCCTCTCCCTCCTTCTCCATCTTCTATTAACAGTTCTGTCTTTTCCACATTTACACTCAATCCAGCCTCTTTTAGCTTTTCAACAAAACTTCTTATCACCTCTTTTAATTCTCTCTATCTTGGCTCCATATATATATATATATATATATATATATATATATATATATATATATATATATATATATATATATATATATATATATATATATATATATATATATATATATATATATATATATCCTCTGGTGGGTAAAGACCAGAGGCCTACTAATTTTCACCAAAGTTGAGGTAATACCGGAACCTAATCATTAAATGCCAACTGCCCCAATACTTGGTGCTTGAAAGTAGGCAAGTCAAAAGAAGTTGGGAAAACAGATAAAGGGAGTGTGTTTCGGACTTTACCAGTAGGGTACAAATAAGATTAGGCATAGTGGTTAAGTCTAGAGTCAGACAGGTGGACAGAGAAAGGATAAGACTGGATAGAAAGGCATATTGCACAAGCCCTTCTCAGTGGAGGAGAAATGCAATGGGAGAGTTCAGAAATGCAGTGTCCATTGTACTAGCGATAGTATATTGTGAGTGATACAACAGTTCGATGTGCAGAAAGAGAATTAGTGAGAGCGGTAGAGTGGTTAAGATGAAAAGCCATAGACTCTACCTTGTCAAGGAGAACTGCATGAGTGGAACCACCTATATAAAGAGAAAGCAACTGGATTGGCATAAAAAAATCATAAAGACGCAAGAGAACACCCAACCCCTTTGAAGCTTGTTAGGAAGAGAAGGAATGTGATCTTTCCAAGAAAGATCAAGAAAAGAAACACCGAGAATATTAAGAAGAGATGAAGGCTTGAGTAGTGTGTTTTGAAGAAGATGTTATAGTTTTTAGAAGACTGTGTCTAGTAAAGATATAGAGGAACTGAGTTTTTGAGGCATTGAAAACAACTATGTTTTCTCTGCCTCAATTTGAAGTGCGAGAAAGATCAGAGGTTAATTACTCCAAGGCCACCATTCTAGCGTATTTTAACTGTTGCTTGGAGGGGTGCCTTTCAAACTGAAATTAGTAATGAAAGGGGGAGTCATCAGCATAGGAATGGATAGGTAATGAAGTAATAGAGAGATCATTA
>SEYY01018406.1:0-2500 GCA_009176605.1 Armadillidium nasatum
GTGCGATGCGGTGCAGGGTGCGATGCAGTAAGGTGCGGTGGGGGCGTTAAAATATAAAAGTGTGCTCTATTGGGCAGTGCGGCGAGAAAAATGACTGGTGATGCGGTTCTGGTACACGACCTCTTTGTACGGTGCGGTATTTAACCGAACCAGGTTCATATCTTCTTTACAGTTTTCATTTCTTCGTATGAATTCGCCTTACTCTATAGATTAAAGCTTTTATTTTTATCCACATTGTCTCTACTTAAATATAAAAGAGAAACGATTGTTTATGACCAGTAACTAAGTAAAGTTCGCTTTGACACACTCTAGAAACAAAAGGCTAAATTTCAATAGGGTCATCGAATGGCACTTTGCTAATATATATATATATATATATATATATATATATATATATATATATATATATATATATATTATATATATATATATATATATATATATATATATATATATATATATATATATATATATTGTAACTGGAAATATGCATAAAAAGTAAAAAGCTCGTCCCCAAAAAATGGACTTAAAAGACTTCTTACCCAAAGCTATCTTGAAGAGGAAAGTTAAAATATTAACAATAAGTGAATTTTTATATCCCGTATATAAAAATGCTTTTGCTTTAAGTTATTTCTCTCATTGTTCTTTATTTTATTTTTAATTGCCTTCTCGTCGACGATGTTTGTAAGGAAGCTCTTGTGCTTCGGTCACCATAGCGACGGGACTTAGTCTAGCATCGAGAAGTTGCGGTGCCGTACAAACACTCCCATCAGGTCGATATCTACCTGAGCTTCTAAAAGTAACCAATCATAATGAAGATAGATGAACAAAACTATAAAACCTTTCTTTTCATTGGTGTATATAAATGACGTCAAAGTTCGATATATTACTTGGCCTGTTGAGAGAATCTCTTTGACTCCCTTTCTTGGAGGACTCTTAAGAACGGAGAGAATGGAGTGACACACAAGGATGCGTTCTGATTTTATAACTTAATTATTTTTATCATTGCATAGTAAGTTATTTAAAAAACACATTTTTCTCCTCTTCCTCCCTTTTTCTTCTTTATATTTTCCTTTGCAGTTATACTTTATCTAAAACAAAGCATTAAGAAAAGGTAAAGTGTCTTTCTAAGAATTGCTACTAGCACCATTCGATTGATCTTCTTTAATAAAAGCGCGTAAGACAAGTTGTCTCACAAGTCAATTTACTCATTAAAATTTTAAGTATATTTGAATTATTTGAATTAGAACAATAATTTTTTATTCTTCATTATTAATTTAAATCCTTATGACTAAAATGATTCTTAATTTATTACGAAGGATATGTTTTCTTGGACTAAGATTATTTAAATATATATATATATATATATATATATATATATATATATGGGTCAATTGTATTCAGGGGTTCTTCGATATATCGATTGTTGATATAAATTGTTTCTTCGATATATTGATTGACGATATAAATCGTAAATATATGCTATTATCGATACATTTCTTATTCAGTTGTAATCATCTCATTACATGTGTATGATGTCTTTTGCGTTTATTCAAATTTAATTGTATTTTTTTAAAGATTTTAATAATTTTTAGTTTAAAAGAGTGTTTCAATAAGTGTATTAGAAAGAGTTTTTAAAGTTAATTATATGGAGTTTCATTAACACTCGTAGAATTATATATTTCGTGTAACCTAAACGGAGTTGCTACGTCTAGATTAAGTGTTAAACTTAAAGTTAATTTTTAATTTTAATTTTGGTTATAATTTAAGTTATGATTGATCTATTTGAACTTTATAGCAACATCAAAGATTAAAAGAGTGCTATACATTTTTTACAACAACATAATATTTAACTGTGAATCATTCGAAAAATTTCGTAGATCCTCAAACTTCGGCACATACCCAAAAAATAGAAGCTACTTGGCAGGTATTGAAAGTCCGAAATAAACGCCATCGTGGGACTCGAAGAGGTATGGTGGACTCATATATATGCTAATTTATTTGGAGGCAAAGACACAAAAATAACGAAGATTTATTTAAGCAAATTTTAAAGGATATTTCAAATTTTCAATAGGTTAGATTTACTAATATCGATTTTGCTTCAACAAAGCCTTTTTTCCAGGTTAGGTCAACTTGCTTGGCCTTAGGCTTAAGAGAAGGTTAGGCGAACTTGCCTGGCTTAGGTCTTAGTCTAGGTTAGGCCAACTTGCTGACCGTAGGTGTAAATACAGGTTAGGTCAAATTGATGGCCGTTACGAGGTTAGGTTAGGTTATTAGGTTAGGTTAGGTTAGGTTAGGTAGGTTAGGTTAGTTAGGTTAGGTTAGGTTAGGTTAGGTTTTTTACTAAAAAACGAAAAAAAAGTAACGCACATTTGTATTTCAGTTGCTACCTAACTTTTTGTTTCCATATACAGACCAATATTGAATGATATATCGATATATATCGATATTCATTCAACTATCTATATCGAAATCAAAAGGTAAAAAATACAAAAAAAAA
>SEYY01018406.1:12500-15000 GCA_009176605.1 Armadillidium nasatum
ATATTTAAAAACACTTTTCACAGCTCCCCTGTTCAATTTAAAAGAGAGAAGGAGAGAGGGGATAAAAAAAGCAAAAGGAGGAAAAGTATAAATGAAACAAGGGGTAAAAATCATAGGAAAAAAAAATTTTGAAAAAAAAAGTTGAATTTAGCGACAGTTGATTTATGTAAATATTCTTATAATTAAATAAATGTTTACATACATCTTCAACTTAGATTTCAATCATGTTAATATAGTCCTTCATCTCGCTATTAAATAGTTTGTCTCAATGAATAATGAAAAGCAATGGGGAAAATGATTCGTTCTACGAAAAGGGTTGGAGGTTAAGTAAGTAAGAGAGAGAGAGAGAGAGAGAGAGAGAGAGAGAGAGAGAGAGAGAGAGAGAGAGAGAGAGAGAGAGAGAGAGAGAGAGAGAGAGAGAGAAAAGAGAGAGAAGAGAAGAGGAGAGAGAGAGAGAGAGAGAGAGAGAGAGAGAGAGAGAGAGAGAGAGAGAGAGAGAGAGAGAGAGAGAGAGAGAGAGAGAGAGAGAGAGAGAGAGAGAGAGAGAGAGAGAGGATCAGGAAATGGAGAAAAAATTCCTATAATAGTAAGGGCAATATTTTTTTTAATTTAAAATTAGTAATAAATGGAATAAATGTGAAAGAATATGAAGAGTGGATGTAATGAAGGGATGTGGCGATAACTTAAATTAACGAATATAGAAATAAATACTATTATTATATTATTATTATTTTTTATTATTATTATTATTATTATTATTATTATTATTATGATTATGATTATTATTATTATAGCTATTTAGTTTAATTTGAATAATTAGTTGTTTATACTAATATATTTTCTCTTTTAAACAAACTAGGTATATCAACAACTCCACTCTTAACTGCTTACGGCTCAACAGCAAATGGTCCAGGCCATGAAGGCTGCCTCGAAACATTTGATCACTGATCTTTCTGTTACTTCTAACTGGGGCAGAGTAATATATTTCTTTATGAGTTAAGAAAGTGAAGCTATATGAAAAAGATAATAAAAAATATTTTAAAAAATTATATTATATACAAAATACAACTCAAACCTTTCCCTTTTCTTACTATTCTTGATATTTACTTTTATATTGATCTTTTTTAGAAGCATTGCATTGTTGCTCTTTTTAAACATCTTCGAGGTTAGGTGTTCTGAAGTGCCTTCAGAATTTCTTCACATCACTCAGCTGCTTGCTCTGTATAGGAGAGTTTTGGTTTTCTAAGTTAAAAAATAAACAGCAAAAACGTGGGGTGGTACAGCTCGCACATCCCTTTTTAAAAAAGTAGAAAATCTAGGTTCCAATGGGTTTCTGCTTCTATATAAATGCTCCTGATCTTCTTGACTCTTTTCAATGCTGCTGAATTATTGCATCGCTCTTCTTTACTTTTACAACAAACACTAATCTCCAAAACCTTCCAATTTCATACCTCCTCCTCTGAGGAGACCTCATTTGACTCCTCTATCTAATCGGTCTCATACTTTCTTTATATCTATCTATCTATGTATCTATCTATCTATTTATCTATCTATCTATCTATCTATCTATCTATATATATATATATATATATATATATATATATATATATATATATATATATATATATATATATATATATATATATATATATATATATATATATATATATATATATATATATATATATATATATATATATATATATATATATATATATATATATATATATATATATATATATATATATATATATATATATATATATATATATATATATATATATATATATATATATATATATATATATATATATATATATATATACAGTATGCACATGCAGACAAAAATACAAACTCAAACGAAATAATAAAAAATTTCACCACTCTGAACGAAACAATATGAAAGGTGAAATGAAAAATTTTGAACATTGACAGACAGAGTAGCGTAGCAATAAAGTTTCAAGTACTTATGCTTATTGCCTATCAATTGTACACAATCGATAAAACAAATTGAATAGCTATCACGCATGCCCATTTATTTATTTATTTATTTGATCATTTATATTTATTTATTTACTAATTTATTTTTCTCGTTATTTATTTATTTATATTATGTCCCTAACACAAATAACTGAAACATTCACTTAAGCACCTACATACACTAATATATATATATATATATATTATATAATATATATATATATATATATATATATATATATATATATATATATATATATATATATATATATATATATATTATATATAAGATTACCTTTACATTTATAAAGGTCTCATACTTTTTAATGTTCCACTAGACAGAAAAACTAGGGTCAAGTTCGATAAAAGTCAAAGGTCTATAATACAATAAAAATTAAATAAAATAGTCACAATACTCCAAACTAATAATATAATTTATAATAATAATAATAATAATAATAATAATAATAATAATAATAATAATAATGTAAAGCTTTTTACTTTATAAAACAAATAATAA
>SEYY01018406.1:22500-25000 GCA_009176605.1 Armadillidium nasatum
CACACATTTGAGTTCATCTCATTCTTTTCAAACACTCTCCATTAGCTTTGCACAACAAAAAATTAAAAATGTAATTATTATTTAGTTATCTTTCATTATATACCTTTTTATTATTTTCTATTTTTTTTTTTTAATCATTTTGTCTATTTTATATTTCATTTTTAATTTTGCTTATTTTTTATGTATTCCTTAGTTTCAATAAATTCGGTTTTGTTTAATATTTAATATATTCTTTACATGGAATTTTCTATTCTTTTTCTACTAGTTCTTCTCATAAGGAACATCAAACACAGGAACAGCTCTGATATTTTATTTCGAAAAACATCACGAGCATCTTAGCAAATGGTTGACTTGTCTTGAACTCATGATAACTTGAAGGCGGCAGCATTTTATTTGCATTGAGGGACCGAACATGACCTTTGTTGGTAAGGTGAAATGAGTATATTTATATAGAAAGTATATCTGTAGTCACAGGGAATAAGTTGTTAAGTATAAAATTGCAACTTTTCAGGGCAGCACTTTTTTTTACCTTCGATCTATTCCTGTAAATCCAGTTTTTATAAAAAATAAATTAATATTAGAAAGTATTAGAGTAAACATCACAGTAGGCAAAGGGCTTGGGAGATGATCACAGTGCACTTAACTCATTTTTATCATTTTTCGACATAACAACTTATTCCCTGTGACCACAGATATAATGTTCGGGTAATAGTATTATTTGCTTATGCTGTTAATTGTAACAGAGTAGTGAAAAGTATTCCTATTGATTATTAAGATGTTCTTTGTTGCTCTAAGATTGTGGTCATTGCATTGATTAATTTTACTTTCTTAGGCCTTTACAATCAATCTGATTTTAATAACATGGTTCTCATTTAAATAAATTAATCTTCTTCTTTTTAGTTATTTTTCTTTTGTATTTTAGCTAAGAAAACTTTAGTTTTACGTTTTTCCAAAAGAGAAAAAAAGTTTTTTATTTCTTGGAAATTAAATTTTTTTTTGTACCTTTTACATTCGCTAAATTGGAAAATATTTCTTTTCGTGAGTTAAAAATTCAGATCTTTTGTTGAAAATAACCTTAATCCTGACTCTAAAATACAAACCTGTTCCGACAGGGATGCAATGAATTATGTTTTCGAAAAGGAGTAAATTATGATATTCAACAAAACAAAACGTGATGTAACATGTTTCAAATAACTGATTCCACAATATATATATATATATATATATATATATATATATATATATATATATATATATATATATATATATATATATATATATATATATATTATATATATATATATATTTATAAGTATAAAAAACTGATTTTTATGAATTTTGTTTAAAGAAAATAAATTCTTGAACAGTTCTTCCATAAGGAATGTCAAACAAGATCAGAATAAAAATAACTTTTTAACTTGACGAGGTTAATATATATATTTCATTATAAAGAATATGCTCTACCACTAACTGAAAAAGTAAAACAATAAAAAATAAAATATATATTGTCACTCACTGATATTGAAGAAGAAAATAATCCCTAGTTTACACATACACACACACACCCCATATATATATATATATATATATATATATATATATATATATATATATATATATATATATATATATAATATATATATATATATATATATATATATATATATATATATATATTTATATTTTTTTTTTTTTTTTTTTTTTTTTTTTTTTTTTATTTTATAATAATATTATATTAATATATAATATATATATATATATATATATATATATATATATATATATATATATAATATATATATATATATATATATATATATATATATATATAATATATATATATATCTTTAAAACGCTGTCTAGATCTTAAAATTATTCGTATAACTCTGTTACTGAGAATTAAATTGATAAAAGTAAATTGTACTTTTCCTCTGATTGTGAAGAATTCTGAAGTATAAAATTAAACTTCTAAATGAAGAAGTTAAAAAAAAAAAAAAAAAAAAAAAAAAATCCTTTGAGAAAAGACTTTTTCATATTTTTGTTAAGGTTGATAAGGCTATGAATTTCAGAGTTTCTTTAACTCTTACAAGGTTGTTAGACTGATGTTACCTTTATGTTAAAGTAAAATTTTTGTTATAAAAAATAAGTTGAATGAGAAACACGAAACTATTTGTGAGAAGAATCCATGGTGTATTTTTGCAAATTTCAAATAAGTTGAAAATTTGACAATATATTCTTTACCGATTTTTGAATAGAAACTATATGAGATTAAAGTTTACAGTTTCGTTTAGAAGATGACAATAATGTTCCTGCTTTTTTTTATTAAGTTTTAGCAAGTTTCAAAACAGTTCTAATTTCTCAGATTTAGGGTCGGGTTGTATTAAGGATTTTCTTTTATATTGTTTAGCAAAAATTTCGAATCATAATTTTCGACAAATCACTAAAAAAAAAATTAAATTAAATTAAATTTAGACGATATAGGAATCTGTAAGTCAGATTA
>SEYY01018406.1:30000-35000 GCA_009176605.1 Armadillidium nasatum
CAACTGAGGTGACGTGAAGAAATTACTAAGGTTCCTCAGATTATCCAACCTCTTAAAAGCTTGTTTAGAAAGAGAAATAATGTGATCCTTCTAAGAAAGATCAAGAGAGAAAAAAGCACCGAGAATATTAAAGACATTTGAAAGTTTTAGTTGTGTGATTTCGAAGATATCATAGTTGTGTGGAAGATTGTGTAGAGTAGAGAGATGTAGGAATTGAGTTTTTGAAGCATTGAAAACAACCATGTTTTCTCTGCCCCAATTTGAAATATGAGAAAGATCAGAGGCTAGTTGCTCCAAGGCTACTATTCTATAGCGTCAATTAACTACTGCTGTAAGGGACGTCTTTCAAACTGAAATGAGAAATGAAGGGTGGAGTCATTGGCGTAGGAATGGATCGGTTATGAAGTAATATAGAGAAGGTCATTAATGAAAAGTAGAAAAAGTGTTGGGGATAGTACAGAACCCTGAGGAACACCATTTTAATAGATTTATAGCATGAACTGCATCTATAGAACGATTGGAAAGAAAATCGTTGAGGATACTACAGAGAGAAAGGTAGATGCCGAAAGAGGGAAGTTTAGAAATGAGTTTTGTGCCAGACTCCATCGAAGGTTTGCGATATGTCAAGGGCCACAGGAAAAGATTTACCGAAATGCCGAAGAGTGGAGAACTAAGAGTCAGAGAGAAGGGAAAGAAGATCTCCGTTAGCATTTTTTAAGAAAACCAACTGGCAATCAGAGATAAGATCTGAAGAATTGAGATGTTTCCAAATCTTCCTGTTAAAGATAGAATAAATTTTCTTTTAGAAAGAAAGGAGGTTAAAAAAATGGAACGGGATAAATTTCATTAGAAGCTTGAGAGGGGTTCCCCTTCTTCGGCACAGGCTGAATGTGAGCACGTTTCCAACAAGAAGGGAAGATTGAAGTAAAATGACAGAGACAAAATAGATTTCCAAGACAGGGTTCAAGCTCAGAAGAACAAGATATTCAGGAGGGATACCATCAGGACCGAACGCCTTCTTATATAGTGTTAAGCCCATAGAGAGCAGAAATGACATCTTTGGAAGATATTACAATTTTAGGCAAAAATGAGTCCGACCAGCTTACGGTACCGAAATGTCACAAACGTTTCCTCGACTAGGAGAGAGTCTTTGTTGAGGGAGATTTTAAAAAATAGAAGAGGATACAGAAATAAGAAGGTGATCGGAGGAACCCCCAGAATGAGAAGGATTAGAAGTTAAAAAAATTATCTAGAATATAGATTTCATCTCCAAGACGATCAGGGATACGATTAGGGGGCTGCAGCAACGGCTCAAGGTCATTTTGGATAGCGAAATGGAAGGTACGTTCACTGGCTGTATCATGAAAGCTATAAGAAAGCCACTGGCGGTGGTGAACATTGAAATCACCTAATATGATAATTTTCTAAAAGTATAGAAAGAGAGAATGTGCTCAATTTTGGAGTTTAGATAGTCGAAGAATTTAGGATATTCAATAGAATTAGGAGATAAATAAACAGAACAAAAGAATTTAGTTGTAAAATGGCAAGAGAGCCTAAGCCACAAGGTGGAAAATTTGGTAGACTCCAATTAAAGACAAGAAAACAAACAGCTTCATTTCGCACGTATGCACAACAACCTACTTTGACTGAAAATTGAGGATAGAGACAGTATGAGGAAACAGAAAAGATTTTGCTGTCAGAACGCTCAAGCACCTGAGTTTAGGTCAAGAACAAAAGGTGGGGTTTAGAAGAAGAGAGGCGATGTTTAACAAAGTGGAAATTGGATTGAAGACCGCAAATGCTTCAGAAATTAATGAAAAAATAGACCGTGCGTCAAGGCAAGCCGGCTGCAAAGTCCTGGTAGCGTCGACCCCATCAGCGGAGGCCACCAACTTTCAAATGGTGATGTGGTGAGAGGTGGATTAGGGGCTATTATTGAAAGTCACCCATCGAGGCTTCTCCGAGGCTACTGTTGTGGACGCTATAATTATCATTATTATTAATATTATTATTTTTTTTAAAAATATGTGTCTGTATAATAGTGTTTGTTTTGTATGTGAAAGGAAATTCTGCTCCGTGTATAGAAAAGAATGTGGAGATATGCTCGAAAGAGTGCGTATACTGTTGGGCATTGGAGCGAGATGGGAAGTACCTTTAACACCTTATATACCCCATGGGGGGTAACCTCATCGTCTCGGGAGCGCTACTTCACTCCCCCGTACACACACTCACACACTCACACACACACGCACACACTCATATTTATATATATATATATATATATATAATATATATATATATATATATATAATATATATATATATATATATATATATATATATATATATTATGTTATGTAGAATATATAGTTATATATTAAGAAACTTTAGGAAACAGAGAGAAAGATAGATAGATAGATAGATAGATAGACAGATAGATAAATAAAAACAGAACTAGTGAGAGAAAATAAGAGAGAAAGAGAGGAGAGAGAGAAAGAGATAGACAGAGAGAGAGAGAGAGAGAGAGAGAGATAGATAGAGAGAGAAAGAAAAAAGAAAAAGATGGCTAGTGAAGCGTGATTTTATGAGCATAATATTCTTTTCGGTGAATTAAACCCTTTGAACAGTTTTGACCAAGGTTATATATATAATTTTTTTTTTTTACCTTTTTTTCATTATCCCCTCGTCATTCTCTTTCCATTTGCTTTTTCTCTTCTTCCTTATCACCCCTTTTCCTTTCCTTCTAAAACTAACATGTCCCCTTTTATGTATTAAAACCTGCTTCTCAATTTTCCTTAATACCAACTCAACTTGTGTTGGTGATCTGTGATATTTTTACATCTTCCTTTTTTATCTTCCTTCCCTACTTTTCCTTTCTTCTTCTCTCTTTCCCTCTCAGATTTTCCTTATTCCCTTCTTAATTTTTTTATTCTCTCTCTCTCTCTCTCTCTCTCTCTCTCTCTCTCTCTCTCTCTCTCTCTCTCTCTCTCTCTCTCTCTCTCTCTCTCTTCTCTCTCTCTCTCTCTCTCTCTCTCTCTCCTCTCTCTCTCTCTCTCTCTCTCTCTCTCTCTCTCTCTCTCTCTCTCTCTCTCTCTCTCTGTTTCAAAGCCATCTGCTCTCCTTTTTCCAACGATTTGCTTTAAATAGTTTCAATAAATCTTTTAAAAAGAAACTGAATAGTATACTATTGTGGCTACATTAACCTCCTTTTGTTACATACAACTGTCATATTATATTGAATATATATATATATATAATATATATATATATATATATATATATATATATATATATATATAATATATATATATATATATATATATATATATATATATATATATATATATATCACATTGTAAGAAATTTTTAGTTAAAAGAGAATCAAATAATAATTTAATTTAATTTTTATTTAATTAAAATAATACAAATACGCATAATAATAATAATAATAATAATATAATAATAATAATAATAATAATAATAATAATAATAATAATAATAATAATAATAATCGGTGTGAGTATTGTTTACATATTTCGGTACGAATATTTTTTTTAATACAAAAGACTGAAAAAAAACTTAAAATAAATTTGAGTCAGCAGGGAAATAATAGCAATAGTAAAACAAACATGTAGAAGGAATACTTGGTAATTTTTAATTGTGCGTTTGCTTGTGTGTGTTTATGTGTAAAAATGTCATGAGTGAAACGGCAGTGAATGTCATGGGTGGGAATGGGGAAGGTGGTGACTGTTGGGTTGTTAATAATGTATTATTAATGCAGACCCTAACGTTCATCTATTATGTTCTTTTCGCCTGTAAAACAGTCGCTTTTCATTTGTGATTTTAGTTTTCCTTCTATTTTATTATTATTATTATTATTATTATTATTATTATTATTATTATTATTATTATTATTATTATTATTATTATTATTATTATTATTTTATTGTTAGTCGTTGTAGGCGCCCCGCAGTGAGCTCACAAATATTCCAAATCTATGGGCGAATCTTAAGTGGGAAAGCACTTGAGAGGAGCCAATCATATTAAGTGTTTCCGCCTGAGCTATTGATTGGTGGAATTTGACTTTGACTGCATTCCTTGAGAACGCATTGGTCGGAAGTAGTTTTAGTCCGTCCCCTTTCGTTTTTCTATAAAAACGATTGGTTTAATTTGCGATTAACCACGCCTACAACAAAACTGACTGTAAAGTTGAGCTTGGTTAGGAAAATGTCGGAAGAGGCAGAGTGCTCTTGAAGCTCTACTCGCCATCAGGCTAGTGCTATCATATTACTGGAAGCCAGATCTAAGCTCATTTCGGCCTCCTTAGAAATCTGTATTGTAACAGCCCCTCGAAAGTCGAAGGCCGCTTCGTATCTGCAACACCAGTTACTTGAGGACGGATCTAAGCTACCACTCCAAGCAACCCCAAGTAGCACTTGAGTTGTAGTGCCAACGATGTAACTCTTGACCTGTAGGCGATTTAAGAGTGCAATCAAAAAGTGTCATTGACTTTGTGATTTAAATCTTTGATTCATTTTCATTGAAGTTTTTATAAAAAGAGAAAAAATGAAGTAAAAGAAAAAAAAAAAAACATAAGAATCGATTTTTTCAAGACATTCAAGGAAATGCTTTTCGGACAAAAGTAACTAAACTTACATCAAGTGTTTGGAATTTTAAATTTAGTTCTATATTTAAATGTATAGATTGGTAATGATGATAACCTTAATTTTTTAGTAAAAATCTAATTAAATTAATAAACTTATTCCAAATTTAAAATTTTCTTATAATAATAATAATAATAATAATAATAATAATAATAATAATAATAATAATAATAATAATAATAATAATAATAATAATAATAATAATAAGTGAGTTTAACTGTGATGAATTTTATTTAAAGAAATATATTTAAGTTAATATTAATCAGTCATAACTTGGCAAAAATAAAACTTCGACATTTATATATAATTTTATAAATTTAAATTTGTATTTGTGATT
>SEYY01018406.1:50000-55000 GCA_009176605.1 Armadillidium nasatum
GATGATAATAATAATAATAATAATAATAATAATAATAATAATAATAATAATAATAATAATAATAATAATAATAATAATAATATAATAATAATTTAATGTAGATTTTAATTACAACTATATATATATATATATATATATATATATATATATATATATATATATATATATATATATATATATATATATATATATATATATATATATATATATATATATATATATATATATTCAGGTATATGAATTAGAAAGAAGGTTTAAACAGCAGAAATACCTCTCTGCACCTGAAAGAGAACACCTCGCCTCCTTAATTAACCTTACACCACAACAGGTAATAAGAATGTACTTATATAATATCTTCACATAACATTTAATTAAAAAAAAAATTTATTTTATATTTTTAATTTTTTAAAAAATTTAATTACAAAAATGAGACTAATAAGCTTTTTCTCATTTTTGCCACTACTATTATTTATTCAGTTAATAATATTGTTTCTTTAAATATTTCCACTAGTGCAACTGTTGTTATTAATTACTTCAGCTACTTTTGATACTTCCAATACTAGATATTAAAAATAATAAAAATAAATTAAAATAATAATAATAATAATAATAATAATAATAATAATAATAATAATAATAATAATAATACCATTTAAAATTTATATCTACTATTACACTAATAACAGGTTTACATTTAGTTAATTTTTAATAATGTAGAGAAAAAAGTTTCTGAAATTCTTTTCTCCTCTTTGTATTTTATTTTATTTTATTTTTTTTTAACTTTTTATTTTTTTTTTATTTTTTATTTATTGCGCTTACCAAAAAATGAAGAAGTCCACATGTAAATATCCACTTGAACTTACTCTCACCTAGGTCAGGTCTAACCAGTTATAAAGTAATGAGAAGCAATTTCCTTTCTTGCTACTCAAAACTTTTAAACATTTCGAAATAAAATAATTTTTCTCGGTGAAAAAAGGAATATATTTTGTGACAATTAACCCTTTGCTTATCACAATCTTTGGAGATTATTTTTTTCTTCACAACCGTTCTGTCTAGACTCTAGTCTTTTCTCTTCTCAATTTTGAAATTAAATTCTATTTTCATTCTTTCATAATTTCAAATCTTATCATCCTTACGTACAGAGAGAACAAAATTTCTTCCAATTTGAAGAAATTTCAGCAATGAGTCACTTTGTCACAAACATTTTCTTCCAAATTTTCTTCAATGGACGAAATTTTCTGCTTCAAATTTTGAAATATTTTTAATAATAGTTTTCGTTTTCAGTTGAGGGAACTGAAAAAAAAAATTATTCTCGTTTGCCGAAGAGTCAAACAGTCGTCGAATTATAAAAATAAAATCATCAATTATTTTAAACTGTTTAAAAATATATAAAAATTTAAAGTTGAAAACTTAGTCCATTGAAGAAAATTTGGAAGAAAATTTTCGTCTCAAAAGTAACTCTCACTGCTCAAATTTCATCATTGGAAGAAATTTTGATTCTCTGTATAAGAGTATATATATATATAATATATATATATATATATATATATATATATATATATATATATATATATATATATATATATATATATATATATATATATATATATATATATATATATATATATATATATATATATATATATATATATTACGTGCGGTAAATTTTGTATCTGAGAAAACTTTGAAAATTACTTTTAAAATATAACAGTACTGTAAATGCATCATTTAATTCATTTAATAAAAAGATTAAATAGTGAAAAAAAAATTGATCTTTTTACTCCTTCAATGAATTAAATAATTTATTTATATTTTATTAATATATTTTAAATAAATAATCAAATTCATATTTCATATTTAATTTAAATAAATTAAAGTTTTTCTTCAAATAATTTTATGGCCGATTATATATTTATATTTTAATAGTAAAATTTAATTTTCAACTTCTCCACAATTTTCACCAAACTTCCTTCCTTCTTATAACAAAAATTAAAGTTATTCTCTTTCTTATATATATATATATATATATATATATATATATATATATATATATATATATATATATATATATATATATATATATATATATATATATATATATATATATATATATATATATATATATATATATATATATATATATATATATATATATATATATATATATATATATATATATATATATATATATATATATATATATATATATATATATATATATATATATATATATATATATATATATATATATATATATATATATATATATATAATATATAATATATATATATATATATATTATATATATATATATATATATATATATATATATATATATATATATATATATATATATATATATATATATATATATATATATATATATATATAGTTATAATATAATAGAAGTCTTTTATTAATAAATCGGATCGCTTAATCCCACATATCAATAAAGAAGGTACAAAGCAGGGTAAGCGAAACATTTCGAATTGTCTCGCAATATTTTTCAAAATGTTTCATTTAATATGACAATAAAATTCGTTCAATATGTAATATACAAAATGTTTGTGTGCGTGTGAAAATGACAGATAAAGTGAGAGATATGCAGAAGAACAAACAGAAAGACAAATGGGCAAGAGGAAGAACAAATTAGAAATGGAATTAGAAAAGAAAATTTTAAGATGAACAAGATAGAAATTAGTTAAAAAGTGTAAAAGATTAGAAAAAAAAGTACCATTGCAATGGTGTAGAAATCGATAAGAAAGAAAAGAAAAGGAAAAAAAAAAAGAAATTGCAAAAGAGAAAGATAGAGGCAGACAGAGAAACGGACAGAAAGAGAGAGAGAAACTAAGAAGAGTGGAGGAGAGAGAGGTAAAGAGAGAGGGGAAAGGGGGGTAGGGAGAGGGAAGAGAGATTTTTAGCCAAAAATGGTGATAAAAGCGTGTGCCGTCTCTCACAGATATAAAAAATTTAAATCTCTATTTAACACCTTATCGTGGAGACTTAATCTGTTAACACTCGGGCCTTTGTCTGCGGCTGCAAAGATCTGTCCATCAAAAGCCTTCCCAACTACAGGAACAAAACACACACACACACACACACACACAGATGTATACTAACACAAAAAACGCTACTGACGAGAAGATTCTACTCAAAAACTATTTCATATATATAAATATATATATATATATATATATATATATATATATATATATATATATATATATATATATATATATATATATATATATATATATATATATATATATATATATATATATATATATATAGCTGGGTTGAAAAGATACAAAAGTTGTAGTGCAGATTTGAAACAACTTTATTTTGGTGCTCACTTCAGATACAAACTGAAATGTGTTAAAAGTAAGTTCTTCAAGATTTGTTTTCATACCCCAACTTTACCTTGAATCTTCTTATTTAAAAACAAAAATATATATATAGCCAGATATACAGTATAGCTTAAATATCCTTACATTCTTACATGCTAAACAACCTGCATAGTACAAAATCTCATAGAAAATCAGATTTTGTCTGTACTGAAGGTATTTCGATTCGAGAATGTTTGGTTTGTAGTATTGCACCATGTCGAGAAGTATGACCAATGACCCTACTAGAAACAGCGGAAACATCTTTGACATTTCTTTCAACATCGACCGAATGACACGGATACTTTGGTAGGAGAATTTGTTGATTACTAACCAAAATATCATCACTAATATCATCAAGAAGAGGTGGGGGGGTGATAGGAGTACTCCCCCAGTCTATCATTTCCATGTAGGAAGTGGCGTTGAGATTGACGTTTAGCTGCCTTTTATCAAAGCAGCGAACTTGCACATTGGTGGAGGATATTTTCTTTCTTGCTTGAAGAATTTGTTGACATGAAAATCTTCTTATTGTTTCCCGTTCATCTGCAACACCAGCTAGCAACAAGTTTTCTGGATGACAAAAATAGGAGTTGTTTAGGAGCACTGGAGAAATGATGTTCTGATCCTCAGGAGAAAGTTTTTGATATTGTGATACCATAAAGTGAAAATTCTTTGCACCATCTTGACAGAAGGGATGGGAGCGGATATAGAACCATATGGGGGCATAGAAGTTCAGTACGAATCGTACCAAACGCCTCAGATCATCAGATGCGGATTCTGTTGAAACGTACAATCGAAGCAGTCTGTTAGCTTTAGTTAGCCACCTTGCATGGCTTAAGGCACCCGGCTGTGCAGTTTTCAAATACCGCATATTATTATGATCTGCATTTTGTACCCCTTGCTGAATTAATAAACAGATTTTTAGTAAATACAGCTGGTCAGAACTTAGATCTTTCGTAACTGTTTCAGGAACATCAACTACAGAGCCTGGAATTGGTTGAAAATTAATGATGGGTTTGGTCTGAGGATCAAATGAGAGCAGTTTGGTTATAGGTCCTTCATGTGATGATGGGCCAGTTGTCTTCCCATCAACAACACTAAATAACTTCCTGAGTGGCAGTTCATTAAAATGCAACATGCATATGAGCCATTGAAGTGGTCTTTTAAGATGTAACTCCAACAGTGTGATTATTCCATTCTTGTTACCCGTATTCACAGGAGTTCCATCGCAAATCACTGCTCTTAAAGTCTCTGTAGATCTTGTTCGTTCAATAATACCCAGAATTTCATTAAATACATCTGGAGATCTTCCTGAGTTAGGACTAACGTGATCGATGTAACATGCATCTGGAAATGACACTAGCACGTAATGTTCTTCTCTAACTTTTCTACGCACACCTCCAGTATCGAAAAGTGTTTCATCTATTTTTCCATCGAAACCAATGCAGACCATACCTCTGTGTTGCAGCAAATGCTTCTCTGACTGTTTGTCTCTCCAGTATTTTCTTTGGCGTTGTAACTTACTTGGATCAACAACGTTTTTTGGTGACACAAGTCCGAGGTCCTTGAGGGCAGCATTAACTATGAGACATGCATCTCTATTGCTCACATTTGTCC
>SEYY01018406.1:60000-65000 GCA_009176605.1 Armadillidium nasatum
AAATAGGATTCATGATTCTTCCCAGAAGTATGAATGATTAGCTGCAGTAACGGCTTTAGGGAATTAAGAATAGATATTTCGAAAAAATACTCATGAGAACTATCGAGCAAGCCATTCCAACATTAAACATTAAAATTAGTGTAAGATAATAGGTAAACAGACGGAAGAATTTTCTTATACATATCTAGAGTAAGGTAGAAACTTATGAAACATCAAATTGCATGGACTATAACACAAACAGCGTCAAAACATTTACGCTCATAACACTTCCCTTTTTGAATGATAAAGACAGTACTTAGAAGCACGGAAATATTTTATTATAAAAAAAAATAAAGGTTTAGCTAAAAAAAAGTATTTGTGTGTGTATGGGTGTGTATTGGTGTAAAATTAAGAAAATTGTCGAGGAGTTTCACATTACTTGTTAGAACTTGACTCGAATTTATTAACAAAACTATTCTCTCCATACTAAAGATTTTTGATTCCGATGGAGAGATAGAATCTTATTTATATATATATATATATATATCCGATAGAGTTATAGATAGAAGGAAGATCTAACGGTTAATTTGTTCGTTTATATTGAGAAAGGAAAATCCTTTTGATCACTGAAAATCTTCGTAAAATCTTTTAATACTTTCCAAAGACAGCGGCTTAAGCCTTTCTTTCTTCTTTTCACTCTCTCTCTCTCTCTCTCTTATTCTATTTTCTCTGTTTCTTAATTTTTCGCTTTTATTTTGATACATTTATAATTTCATTTTCTTTTTATTCTTTTTTCTTCGAATATAATTTACGTAACAGTTGCTCTCTCTCTCTCTATTTTTTTATGTTCATTATATTATCATATGCCATGCATTTTATTTGCCATTTCTTTCTTTCTTCCATTCCTTCTTTTATTCATATTGTTGTTTTAATTCCTCCTTCTGCTCCACACTCAGTCACTTTCTTTCCTTTACGCTCTGAGTATTTTTTACTCGGTTCCTATAAACCTTTTCCGATTTCCGTCTTTCTAATGCCACCATCCCCCCCCCCCCTACATCCCTCCAACCACCTTCTGTTTCGTTTTTAAGTTTTGCTACAAGAAGATTAGACGAGTCTTATAAGGTTAAAAGATCCCTTCTGATAATTAAAAGAGAATACTCCCAATTGAATTTAAGCTTGGTCTCATATTTGGCGTTTGAAATAGTCTTTTATCGGAGAGCTTGTCTGTATAATTGGTTGTAATTGAGGATTATTCCTTATGAACAGACGAAAGGGCGAGGATTTATGTTTGTCTGTTTGTAACTATTGAATAGATCTTGTCTTCAAAGGATTAGTAGAGGATAAATTTAAGGAAGTAGAGAATAAGACTGTTACAGATCATTGAGAACATATATACTTTACTTATTTCGTGAAATAATAGTTGTTTTGTTATAATGATGACAGTAATAATAATAATAATAATAATAATAATAATAATAATAATAATAATAATAATAATAATAATAATAATATTATTATTATTATTTATTAAGAAGTAGAAGTAGTTATTAATAGTTGTAGTAGAAGATTAAGAGCCCGAACTAAATTTAATTGAATTTTCAAATCAAATTTACTTTTTCGATTTAACCACAAGTAGTAACAAAATCACAGTAATACAAAAAAAAAAAAAAAAAAAAAAAAAAAACTCGTTTAGTGGAATAGATAACTTACACAGACAGAGACACAGACACGAAACTAGAACAAACACTTAAACACAAACAATCACAAGTTGGGAATAAACACATTTTGTCGCTTGTCTGTTCAAAATAAATTGAAAAAAAACAAAAAAAAAAACTAAAGTTGAGAAAAGAAGTTAATAAGGATGCGGGACGACAACAACGACGAAGTTGTATTGGGAAAGAAAATTTTGAAGATAAGATTCAATCGGCTTTCTCGCATACCTTATACACAAAATCATTTTACATATTCATAACACTAACAAGATTTCAATGCAACAACACATACACACACACACACACTCATATATATATATATATATATATATATATATATATATATATATATATATATATATAATATATATATATATATATATATATATATATATATATATATATATATATATATATATATATATATATATATATATATATATATATATATATATATATATATATATATATATATATATATATATATATATATATATATATATATATATTAAATATATGAGTGTTTCAGATATATTTTACAAATAGTATTTCTTTCTACATTACTAGTTTTTTTTATAACTTTTTACAATATATCATATCAAAGCATCCTAATTTCGCATTCATATATAAAACACACACAACACAATACAATATATATATATATATATATATATATATATATATATATATATATATATATATATATATATATATATATATATATATATATATATATATATATATATATATACTTGTTAGTATATTACATTTGCTCTTGTAGGTAAAAGCAAGAGGCCAACAAAATTACAACTTCGTAAGATTGAGAACCAAAGTCATAATGTCCTAATACACGACGATTGAAAGTAATCAAGTCAAAGAAAGTTGCAAGGAAAAATAGATAAAGGAAGTTTGTTCCATTCTTTTCAAGTGAAATGCATATAAAATTGAATGTAGTGGTTTGGAGTCAGAATTGGATAGAGAAAAAATGAGTCTGTGTGGGAAGATTTGTCGAATAGGTTCTCCTCAAAGGATGAGGCATTGGACAAGAAAATTCATAGGGACAATGATATATATAGGATAAATAGAGTGACAAAACAATTCGAAGGGTAAAAAAAAGGATGGATAGCGTCAATGAGGGCGATAGAGTTGACAAGACTAAATGATTTATGCTTCACCAATTCATGGGGATCTATATGAGTGGAACTACCCCCTGTAATACAAGGACGAACGAGAACCTTGTAAAGAAAAAAAAACTGACGTGATTTGAAGAAATGAAGCCCCTCTCCCTTGTAATTCGAGAGCGACTGAGAACCTTATAAACCACAAGAAGCTGAGATGGTGCGAAGAAATATGAAGGAGTCTAAGAACACTCAATCTTTTAGAAACTTGTCTAGTAAGTAAAATAATGTGATCCTTCTAGGAAATATCATGAGAAAAGAAAACACCATGAATATTAAGTTCAGATGAAAATTTGAATTATGTGTTTTCATATATGTTACAATTATCTTCAAGATTATGCTGGGTAGATTTATGAAAGAAATTGGGGAATTAAAAACAACAAAAATTTCCTCTGCAACAATTAGGAATTCGAAAAAAATCAGAGGGTGTTTACCCAAAGGAAACCCTTCTACCAAAAATTATTTGTATCTAGCTGGGAAGTCTTTCAAGTCAAGGTTTATAAGTTTTAATTGAAAGAAAAGATAATAGAATGTACGCCTCCATGGAAGAGAAAATTACCTCATCTATGAGCTCTGTTTACTCATAAGGACCCCTTTTACTGAACTATATATATATATATATATATATATATATATATATATATATATATATATATATATATATATATATATATATATATATATATATATATATATACACTAATAGGTAGTACTTTCAATCTACATATGGTACTTGCACCTTTCATAAGACATTAAAACTTTTTCTCTTTGAGCTGTATAGAAGATCATACTTTTCGTCCCATTGGTTTAAATGCTAGTCCTTTTGATTTAAACTCTCTTGAAAGGTATTACCTTATCAGTAGTAGTATATTCCATCCGAAATCTAAACTCTTTCCCAAGAGCTTTAAAGACAATCATTTTAATAATGCTATTATTTGGACTATAAGCGTGCAAAATGGGTTTATAGTAGCGATCTTGTGGATGCAGATAAAATGAAAAAAACAGAATGTTAATGATAGCTGGTACTGAACTTCAATATTTTATCTAAAATACTTTAATCAAGTATAAATTTTTTGAAATATCATGACCAAAAGCAATTTTAAATAAATATTTGAGATTCTTGCCTACAATTCTGGTCTGGTAAAGTTTTAGTAATAGTTAATGTCGAAAGGAATAAACGTTGGAAAGTAGATATAATTTTGCTGCGTTTGAAGGCTTTAAAAATTTGCGGAATCTTTGTTCAACGTATCATGAATCCAATCAATTGCTTTCACCAATTCGCTACCATTTATAAATAGGGGTTAAAAATGCTGTTTTAAAAAACAAGTTGTAGTTTAAAAAAAATAAAACTCTCCAATATTTCACTGTTAAGTAGTATATTGCTCTCCCATGATGATGATAATAAAAAAATATATTTGCCTCACTAAACAAACATTCCATCGAGACTGGTAACGTCATGCAAATTTATTCAATTCGGTATAAATTTTCTCATATATTTTAGAACAATTACGGAGGATTAACATAATTCTCTGCTTTCTTTTTATTCATTAAAATAAAATTCAACTATTAGATCTATATTTATACCTTTATTATTTTGATCATCGTTAGTTGCTGAATGTTAGAATAAAATTTAAAATTCAAAGTATCATATAGTGGGATTAATTAATTTTTTCTCTTGATCTTCGGTGTTGGTCTTGAACTTTATATCGATGATTCTTCCCTGTTCAATGGTAATTTCTCTATTCGGCTTTGAAAGTAATTGAACAGTACTGTCTTTTGCTTTTGAAATTATAGGAGATGAGATGAAAAACTTGGAATTGTACCTTTCATATTAGAGATGTTGCTCCTGTGAAAATTTCATTATATAACATTTACGTGTTAAATTTCCTGTCCAGTCTAATTCAAAGTGTTTTTTTCACTTAAGCAATATTTTGGAACACCTACATTTGAACATATCACCTTTGGTTTAAAAATTATATAGAATAACACTTTTCTTGACGATTTCAGTACTGGAATAACATGCAATGAGAGCGTTGGTAAACTCAATATTTTAGTTATTTATCATATAATTTTAGAGCTTCGTGAACATTCGCAGTGATAATTCATATAGAGAAAATATATGCCTGCTAGC
>SEYY01018406.1:97500-100000 GCA_009176605.1 Armadillidium nasatum
ATTATTAATAGATTTAAACGATGAACAGTGGTCGTCTATAACAGCACCTATAGAACGTACGGAAACATAATTAGAAAGAAGATCACAGAGAGAGGTATAGATTCCGAAAGATTGAAGCTTAGAAATCAAAGCTTTGTGCCAGACTCTATGGAAGTCTTTCGATATGACCAGGGCAACAGCAAAAGATTCACCGAAATGCCGAAGAGCTGAGAACCAAGAGTCAGAGAGAAGGGAAAGAAGATCACTTGAAAAGCGTTTTTACGAAAGCCATCTGGCGATCAGAGATAAGATTTGAAGAATTGAGATGTTTCCAAATTTTCCAGTAAAAGATAGATTCGAAAACTTTAGAAAGAACGGAGGTTAAAGAAATGTGACAGTAGTTAGAGGGTCGAGAAGGGAAAAGACTAAGACGAAATAATTTATCAAGTCAGGATGCGAGCACTAAAACAGAAGTTTTGAGAACCACAGAAGGGATTCCATCAGGACCATACACATTCTTAGTGTTAAACTCAGAGATAACAGAAATGACATGGTTAAAAAAGTAATTTAGGAATAACCATTTTAGGAATAAATGAGTTGGATGGGGTTGAAGGAATAGGAATAGTTCCGGAATCGTCTAAAGTTGAATTAGAGACAAAAGTTTGTGCGAAAAGTTCAGCTTTAAAAGAAGACAAAACGGCAAAGTCAGAAGATATTAAAGGAGGAAAGAGGAAGAAATCTTAGAGTGACTTTTTTTTGTGCAAAATACCAGAAAGGTTGTGAAGAAACGGGACCAGAAAGATTAATGCATTTTCTGCTGAGAAAATTGTTTTTGGTATTGCGATGATAGATTTTGCACGATTCCTGGATGACGTATAAGTTGCGTGAGTTTCTGGAGCTTGAAGACAACGGTAATCCTGAAGGCAGCATCAATGAGGCGAATAGCATGAGAACAAGAAGAGTTAAACAAAGGTTTGTTATACTTAGTAGAAGGAAACAATATGGAATGTACCCCTTCATGCCAGACAGAATCACCTCGGTTATGCGTTCTGCACAATCAGAAGGTACCCCTCCCACGGAAACAGTAATCATTCCTTTAAAAATCACAAAAGTATAACCGCAAGTCAGACTAGTTAGTGGTACCGAAATGCAACAAACTTTTCATCGCATTAGGAGTGATTCTTTCTTGCGGAAGACTTGAAAAAATAGAAGAGGATACAGAGATAAGAAGGTGATCGGATGAACCCAGAGGTGGATAGAGCTTGACATTGTAAGGAGAAAGATTACAAGTTATAAAAAGGTCTAGAATTTTTGGTTCATCTTCAAGACGATCAGAGATACGAGTAGGAAGCCGCACCAATTGCTCAAGGTCGTTTTGGATGGCAAAATGGAAGGTAGTACATTCACCAGTTGTGTCATGAGATCCAGAAAAAAGCCATCGGCGGTGGTGAACCAATTGAATTCACCTAATATGATGGTTTTCGAGAAAGGAGATGAGAGAATGTGCTTTATTTTGGAATTTAGATAGTTGAAGAATTCAATAGAATTTGGAGATAAATTAGCAAATATATATATATATATATATATATATATATATATATATATATATATATATATATATATATATATATATATATATATATATATATATATATATATATATATATATATATATATATATATATATATATATATATATATATATATATATATATATATATATATATATATATATATATATATATATATATATATATATATATATATTATATATATATATATATATATATATATATATTATATATATATATATATATATATATATATATATATATATATATATATATATATATATATATATATATATATATATATATATATATATATATATATATATATATATATATATATATATATATATATATATATATATATATATATATATGATATGTTTATGTATGCGCAGGCGAAGGAGTTTCTTTTACGATTAATTTTCATAATTAACGAGCTTGGAATCAAAATTATTTATTGAATTAATTACCATAAATTATGATATGATAATTAATAATCTCGTTAATAATATTAAGTATTCACGGCTGCAAGAAATTGCGAAAGGGCTGAACGAAATATTATGAAAGTATTATTTACACGAAGCAATATGGAAATCGAACGAAACGTTTTGAAAAAAATGTGTTGAAAATTACTTTAAAAATATTTTATTTAGTTTTAATTTTTTTAAAAAAAATTGTTAAAGTTTTTTTTTTTGTATTTTTTTATTTTTTTACATTTTTTTTTTTTTTTTTTTTTTTTTAGGGCTATTGAATTATATGTTTGAAATGAAAATAAGTAAACAAGGTTTTGTTTAATTTACTCCTTTTTTATGGGTCTGTTTTTACAAAATTTATTATATTTCATAACGTATTTTCATAAACGCATATATATATATATATATATATATATATATATATATATATATATATATATATATATATATATATATATATATATATATATATATATA
>SEYY01018406.1:105000-110000 GCA_009176605.1 Armadillidium nasatum
TTACATTTTGGTAGTTTTTAACGGCCGAAGTGCATATGGTGTTATGCAAATAAATTGCTGAACCATATGACTTAAAAAAAATTGTAAATGGTATGACAAAAATGAAAATAATAATATTTCTCCTCATACATTTACCATGGAGACAAAGTAATGTAATGTGGCGGAAGCTCTTAGAAGCAATTTGGGAAAAGATTGAATACTGTGTGTGTGTGCGAAAGAGAGAGAGAGAGAGAGAGAGAGAGAGAGAGAGAGAGAGAGAGAGAGAGAGAGAGAGAGAGAGAGAGAGAGAGAGAGAGAGAGAGAGAGAGAGAGAGAGTTAGAAAGGAAAAAAAATAGAGTGTATATTAAAAGAACTACTGATCATTATAAATGAAGGAGTGATTGGGAATAAAGAGGAAAAATGTTAAGAAGGTCATGAAGAGGGTTTTCGTATCGAGAAGGACTCAGCTGCCCCTTTACTCCATTCAATAAAATTTAAACTTGGGATACAAACGAACGCCTAAAAACGTTTTTCACTTCACAGGAATATTTGATGGAGTGAAAAATAAATGTTTTTGGAGGTGGTCTTGAAATTCCTTTGTACTTCCATTGAGATATAATGAGCTAGAAGATTGTGTCTGCAAAACTTTTATTTCAGAACAAAGACTTTATAAGCTATTAAATAATCCCATATATATATATATATATATATATATATATATATATATATATATATATATATATATATATATATATATATATATATATATATATATATATATATATATATATATATATATATATATCACCTCTGGTGGGGAAAGGCCAGAAGCCTACTAATTTCCACTAGAGTTGAATAAATACCCTGAAAGCTGGTCAAGTTAAAGGCCGACATGTCCCGATACACCTTGTTTGAAGGTGTGTAAATCAAAGGAAGTTGAGAAAACATATAAAGGATATAAAGGGAGTATGTTTCAGACTTTACCAGTAGAGTACATGTAAGATTGAGCATAGCTATTAAGTCTGGGGTCAGAGAGTTGGACAGAGGAAGGATGAGACTGTGTAGAAGCTTAAGAATTTGAAAAATTATACACTTCAATGCCAGATGCTCAATGTATAGTATAGGTTGTAGTTACTATTGTAAAGAAGATTCTTGCCCCTTTAGGAGTAACGTAACTAATATTGACGATGATCTCCAGAATTTCAAAGTAATGTAAAGGAAAGATTATTTTATCAGAAGTCGGTACAAAATATTTATTACTACTTCACTCAGTCTATAACATGACCAAGGAAAGCTGCACGAAAAATTTTAATATAGTTGAACGTAATATACTATACTGTAGATCTATACGAGATGGAACATTAAGTTACAAATTAATAAACCCATTGACGTGAAAGTGAATATGATCTTATAAGCAAGTTCAGACAAGAAAATAATTCATAACTTTGTTGCAACCAATAACAGGATCATCATTGCAAATGCTATTGTAGCTTTTCAACCCAATGAGGGAAAACAGATAAGAGACATTTCAGATGTTACAACAATACCAAAATCACTACGAACAATACCTATGTTTTCTCTGGCTCTAATTGTATAGCGATGTGAAAAAGATCAAAGGTCCACTGCTCCAAAGCCACCCTCCTACCATGTATTGTCTATGTGCTACTGGATGAGACTTCTTTCAAGCTGAAAGAAGTGTTGAAGGGTGGAATCGTCGGCATTAGAGTGGATAAAAGACGAAGTGACAGAGAGGGTCATTAAAAAATAAGAGTTGGAACGAAAGAGAACCTTGAGGAACAACACTGTTGATAATGATGAATAATAACAGATATAGGACGTCCGGGAAGGAAATCAGAGAGAAGGCCATAGAAAGAAGAATTAATATCTACAAGAGAAAGTCTAGAAATCAAAGCTTTGTGCTATACTTTATCGATTTTTTCGATATATCTAGGGCAGCAGCAAAAGATTTACAAAAATGCTGAAGAGCAAGCAAAGGACCAAGTGTAAGAGAAAAGAGAATAAAGATAATTACTATAACGCTCTTTACGGAAGCCATACTAGCGATTGGTTATCAGATCCAAAAATTTAAAATGTTTCCAAATCTTCTCCGGTAAAGATAGATTCAAAAAATTTTGAAAGTACCGAGGTTAAAGCAAAAGGACAACAGTGCAAGAGAGTCAATAGAAATTCCTATTTTTCTACCCAAATTGAACGAGTCGACAAATCCAACAAGAAAAAAAAAGTTGAAATTGATAGGCAGAGACAAAGTAATATAACAAAACAGGGTGCAAGATCAGAAGAAGAAGAATAAGTTTTGAGGAACTTGTGTCTTTTTAGTGATATTAAGCAGATATCATATATGTGAAAGACATTACAATATTATACCTAAATGAGTGTAGGAGGGAAATGGAGACGGAAGAGTAGAAGAGGAGTTTTCTAAAGTGAAATTAGAAGAAGAAAAAAATCAGCGAAGAGTTCAGTTTTAGTAATAAGCAGAAGGCAGAAGTAAGACATTGAAGCGTCGTCAGAAAACTTAGAAAACGGAAAGAGTAAGAAGCAAAGTTAGAATTGACATTTTTTTGGTAAAATAAATTTTTAAAACATTTTCCCCTGATAGATGAATCAATAATTAATAATAGAAATAATAAAAAAAAAAAAAAAAAAAAAAAAAAAAAAAAAAAAAAAAAAAAAAAATATATATATATATATATATATATATATATATATATATATATATATATATATATATATATATATATATATATATATATATATATATATATATATATATATATATATATATATATATATATATATATATATATATATATATATATATATATATATATATATATATAATATATATATATATATATATATATATATATATATATATATATATATATATATATATATATATATATATATATATATATATATATATATATATATATATATATATATTATATATATATATATATATATATATATATATATATATATATATATATATATATATATATAATATATATATTATATAAATATAGAGGAGCAATTTGTCCTATTATATAATCATCATACGTTTTTATTATTTCAAAAAAAAAAAAACATGAAAGAAAAAGAAAAGAAAAATAGTAAAGAGGAAAAAGTATTAAAATTCTCCTTGTATTACTTCTTGAAGGCACTTATTAGCAACAACAACCCTTGAGTAGGTGTTCAAAGCTCTTCTCTCTCTACATACCCCTTATTACTTTTACAAGAGAATCAAGTATAATTCAACCTTAAAGTTGATATTTAATAGCAATCAATATGAGAAATGTAAATACTTATTATTATTATTGTTATTATTATTATTACTATTATTATTATTATTATTATTATTATTATTATTATTATTATTATTATTATTATTATTATTATTATTATTATTATTATTATTATTATTATTATTATTATAAACATCTAAACTTTATTTGTTTAGCAACTATTTTAATCTCATAGTCACACACATTATATATATATATATATATATAATATATATATATATATATATATATATATATATATATATATATATATATATATATATAAATATATATATTATATATATATATATATATATATATATATATATATATATATATATATATATATATATATATATATATATATATATATATATATATATATATATATATATATAATCTTTCAGAATTTCCTGGTAAAACTTGGACTTATGGTTTTCCAAATTCATATAAAAGACATTTGGTATGTCACAGGTAGCTGTGGAGAAACTGTATCTATTGTAATGTATATAAAAAATATGAATTTGAAGCATTAAAATATACACATAAGGAGAGCACAGATTACAGGTGTGTAGAACAGCGTATGTAACATATAATATATATGAAGGAAAGCCAAATAAAGCAGCCAGTGTTATTGCAAAAAAAAAAAAAAAAAAAAAAAAAAAAAAAAAAATCTGCGAATTAAGTATTATTATTATTATTACATACATTTTAGAAAAGATTCTCGAAATTCTGATCTTGTAATACAGAATACACGCCAAACATCGACAGCACCAGGACTGACGAAAACACTCGATATATTTTTATATGGTTGTGAAGAAAGTCAACAGTGAGAACTGGTGTTTTAAACTCAGGTTGTCGTAAATGGTTCCAAAAGAAATAGTTCAACTAGATGTAATCGGGAGACCGTACAAGCCACGCAATCGGTTCACCTCTACTAATCCATTGGTTTGGAAAGGTATAACTTCAATTATAGTGTAGCGGAGCACCATCGTGAAAAAACAAAAGACTATACTTCAAATAACTAGGTTTGTTCATATTCCAAAAAAACTGCCAGAACGAACGTTCGAATAATGTGCTTAGCTGAAACTTTGGTCATGACAGATGATTACCAATAAAACTGACCCATACCTTACAAGAAAATTTTTGTTTCATAGTATGAGGACTGTCATCGGCATCAGTGTTTATTGTAGATATTCATTATCAAATCTCTCGAAAATTTTACCTCATTCGTAAAGAATACACTGAAATGAAACTGAGGATTGTTGCACAGAAAAACCATCCACAAAACTGTAACCGTGATGAGCAATTTCAAAGTTGTGAGGTTTGTACTTGCTGCACATGAAAGAGGTGGTGCTGTTATTTGTGGAGGGTTCTCCATTCTGATGCATTTTTCATATGCTGGTTCCAGGTTGTTCAGCAATGATGTGTTGCACATTCTCCTCCACTTCAGACATTCTGATGATGTCTTGTAGCCCTATAGCTGGTGGGTTGGCGTCGATAGGTATCACATTCCCTGAGACGCTGGTGAATCATTACAAACTTCCTCTTGGCCGAGCATATTCGATTCTGGCATGTTCCTGCATTCAACCGATGAGACAAATTTGAATTCTCATTCTCTCGTCCATACACAAACTACATATCAGCCAATTCCTCCTATGGCTGAGAAGCAGCTAATTCTGAGTATCTTATGTCAGAGAGTGGCAAACACAGGT
>SEYY01018406.1:115000-117500 GCA_009176605.1 Armadillidium nasatum
AAAAAAGTAGTTGGTGTAGTTTTTAAAACTTTTTTTTGTCCTGAAGGGTGAATTTTCCAAAGTTTCAAAAAATTTTTTTGACAGTTGAACAGAAAAGGGCATATAACTTTTCTTCTAAAATGAAGATATCAAAAATCTGTTAGAAGGTTTGTAGCTAATACATTTGTAATATACAGTTCAACTTTCACGTCATTTCGACCAGTGGAATTTCCCCGCTATTCACTTTTTTCATTCGAAAATTTTCCAAAAAAAACATTTAAACCGTTGTAGATACAGAAAAACGTATAAAATCGATTTTTTTCAGCACGTTAAAACTACATAGACCCTGCAAATTTCAAGGTAATGGGCCGAGAATTAAATTTTTTTTTTGAAATTGGACCCTTCCCTAAGTTTTGATAATTTCAATGTTTACCACAAGTAAGACTTTCTTCAAGTTCTCAAAATATATCCTGTAAACTTACCTTCCATATCTCTATCCCAAATGTTCTTGAGCAGATCGCTTTCTAAACCTTTTCTTAACTTTTATTCCTTCTCTGGGTTCCTCTGATCATCTTATATAATCTTTGTATCCTCTTCAATCTCTACAAGTTTTCTAAGGGAGGTACCCCTCCAATTCCTCGGAAACGTTTTTAGCAAGTCGGTCAAACTTGCAATCTTACTTCTTTGATTTCCCATGGAATGATTTTGCTTCAGCGGGAGAGGTCCTTCAGAATGCGTTGATTGCATAACCATGGCGCTCTTCTCAGTCATGGAAGCATACATTTCATATTCTTTCCCTTCAACTAAACTACTTTTTTTTTTTTTTTTTTTTTTTTTTTTGCATAAACTTGAATAGACATTCACTAAATTTTGAAATTTTGTTTCTTAAGATACAACAATGATTTTGTAACATGTATGATTACATAAACTTACTTGAAAAATATATCACATATTTCAGTGAACAACGTTATATAGATTTAATGTTACTGTAAATGAAAGGATTCGAATCCTGAACCTTCGAATCCGAAACCGAATCCAAATCCAGCAAGTTTTAGAATTCTCGAATGCGAATCCAAATACATGAAAAAAATCTTCGAATCCAGATTCGGATCTGCCCATCACTGATATATATAATATATATATATATATATATATATATATATATATATATATATATATATATATATATATATATATATATATATATATATATATATATATATATATATATATATATAATATATAAATTATATATATAAATTGATGTTATGTGCTGTGTAATAATAAGAGGAGACTGTAGAAAGGAAGTCCTTTAGCCTTAGGAATTTGCTCGACGTTTCTACTGCGTCTTAAGACGCCTCTGAGGAAGCGCCCTTGAACACGTTTCTCAGAGCACCCGAAGACGTAAGCAGTTATACTGAAGGAGTAAAATAGCTTCTGACGAAGGTTCTTAGGATTAATTCGGATTTCTCTCATTACTTGTATTGTTGTTGTTATTGTTATTTTCATTCTCTGAGCCTTCTTGCTCATGTTATTGTTGCCTTAGTCTTAGGAGTCTTTTAGATTTAAATAAGGCATTTTTTTTTTTGGGTAACTACATTGTTTTCTCTTTGTTATTAAATGGTGCTCATTTTTTTGTTATTATTAGTGTTATTATTTTTATTATTATTATTATTATTATTATTATTATTATTATTATTATTATTATTATTATTATTATTATTATTATTATTATTATTATTATTATTATTATTATTATTATTATTATTATTATTATTATTATTATTATTATTATTATTATTATTATTATCACTATTATTATTATTACTATTACTATCATTATTAATATTATTATGATTGTAAATAATATTAATAGCTTAAATTATTATTATTATTATTATTATTATTATTATTATTATTATTATTATTATTATTATTATTATTATTATTATTATTATTATTATTATTATTATTAATTTGATTAAACTTTCTAATCGCAAAACTAATCCTTTGAGGACAACTCTTGTGGCATATCTTCCTACATATTTTCATTCTTCCTCTGTTTCGCGCAATGCTCACAGAGTTAACAGGAATGTTCATTCTATATATATATATATATATATATATATATATATATATATATATATATATATATATATATATATATATATATATATATATATATATATATATATATATATATATTATATATATGTATATATATATATATATATATATATATATATATATATATATATATATATATATATATATATATATATATATATATATATATTATATATATATATATATATATATATATATATATATATATAATATTATATAAAATGAAAAGTCTGAAACAACTATCTATATTTTCTCTCTCTTACTTAAGACTTGCATATATATATATATATATATATATATATATATATATATATATATATATATATATATATATATATATATATATATATATATATATATATATATATATATATATATATAGTGGTACCTTGGT
>SEYY01018406.1:130000-142500 GCA_009176605.1 Armadillidium nasatum
TTATTATTATTATTATTATTATTATTATTATTATTATTATTATTATTATTATTATTATTATTATTATTATTATTATTATTATTAAATGAATCTAGTTTGCAAAGAATAAATAATATAAAAGGGGACTTTTTAAAAAGATAAACAAGTCATTTGAGTTTTTAATCCAAGGCTTTAATATCATTAATTTACATTAGATCTTTATCAATTCCTTTTTATTCAATCGTCTATTAGGAAAGCTTCTCTTGGGATTTAGTGCGAAAACGAACGCGCGCTTTTTCTCTTCTTCTTTTCCCGCCAAATAATCGAGGCACGTTTCTTTTTGGCGCGCAAATTTGTTTACATTTTCGCGAAACGTTTGGCGGTGGTCGAAGGGGAGACGAAGAATGTTTAATAAAGCACTTTGTATGCAGAAAGGATCTAACACACTTAGATGTGGGTGGGCTAACTCCCTCTCTCTGTTTCTCTTTCTCTATCTATTTATCTATATATCTCACTATTTTTATTTTTTCCTTTTTCTCAATTCAGTTTCCATGCTTTAGCATCTTATTCATCCGAATTTTCAGATCTTTACCAAACCATTCTTTTCCTTTTCCTTTTCATCCAACATCCAACTTTTTTCTTATGCGATTCTATATTTGTGTGTGTGTTTGTGTGTCTCGCCCTCTCTATTTTTGCATACGAGTATATATATATTATATATATATATATATATATATATATATATATATATATATATATATATATATATATATATATATATATATATATATATATATATATATATATATATATATATAATTTTCACACCTCGGATTAATCTAGGAGGAAAACTTCTCTAGAAAGATGGAAAGAACTAGAAACTTTCTTTCCACAAGTCCGCAACGTCACCGTATTAATTATAGGATATAATTTTATAAAATACTTATGAGTTCCGAGGTTAAAAAAAACGCCAATTCCACCAGAGAAGCGAAAACCTAATTCAATTTCAGAATCAGAGGCTGATAAATCCTCCGGTACACTGCTGTTGAAAAGGTGCTCGTTCATGGAAATTGGGAAAATTGTGGAAATAAAAATAAAAAAACATTGGGATTACGTGTCGAGTCAGAGAATTTGACATAAAAGGGATACGTTTGTGAGGACAAAAAAAAGTTTAAGAAGAACACTATAAATTGAAGTAGCAACAGTATGATGTAACAGTTCGACTGTTGGAAAGAGATTGGAAAAAGTCAGTGAGAGGAGAGAAGTAATGAAACTTAAAACCCTAGACTCATAGCTTTGTAGAAGTTCTGTGTGTGTGTATATATGGTGAAAACACACTAACTATTTGATGTGTATTCAATACAATTGGTGAGGTGTATAGAATATCCTGAAGGGGCAAAGTAGTACATATTCTCAAAGCAGCATGTTTAATGAGAGGACCAAGTAGGTCCTTTTAAAAAGGAAAATAGGAAAATATTAAGGAGAGAGAAAGAAGTTTTGAGCTGTTCCTCAAAGACGTTATAGGTACGTTATAGATTACAATACATCTGGTAGATAGATGAAATGAAATGAAAATGTGTTATTGATGTATCCCAAACAATAATGTTTTTATTTCGTCAATTAAAAATCCGAGAAAAATCATACGTAAGATGTTTGTCACAAATACATATCTGGGAAAGGGACAAAGAAGAATAACACCTGAATTGTCTAAATTGGATAAAAAAAATGGAAATATTTGAGCTAGGGAAGAGTTAAAATTTTGTAGAAAGATATATAGTTTAGGAGCCAACAAAATATAAAAGAGGAGGAAAAGTGTAAAAATTTGAATCAGCATCGACATTTTTAGCAGAACACTTGAATGGGCTGGAAGAACCACTTGAAAAATTATTGCATGAAATCTGGAGAAAGAAGTTTTTTGGGGAACCCTAAAAATTGTTGATATTGACAAAAATCTCAGAAATTTGATGAAAAAATAACAATGTGTGAGAAAAAACAGGCAGTTACTTGTATCTTTAACAAACCAAGAACTGAAATTTGCCAACTCCCAAGCAATGATGACAATAGAAGTAGATTAGGAACTAAAGATTGTTCGCCATATTTAGTATAAAATGAAAGTATGTATAAGTTTGTGAGGTGTAGTACGTGAATGGTAAGAAAAAGAAGAGTGAGGAGTTTTATTATTATTATTATTATTATTATTATTATTATTATTAAATATTATAAACCATAATAAATAAAAAACAAACCACCAAAACAATCAAATTGAAAGAGGAATAATCTTAAGAAACAACAATAACCTAAAAACGCCTTTGTACAGGCTCACTAAAGCACGACAAGCAGTAAGCTATACCTCCACCATTCTGTTTAACAATCTCCCAGACGACATAAAAAATGAAAGATCAATAAAATCATATGCGCGCAAAATTAAAAAAAGGTACTTAAATTCGTATTGATCCATTATAATATCATTATTATTATTATTATTATTATTATTATTATTATTATTATATTATTATTATTATTATTATTATTATTATTATTATTATTATTATTATTATTATTATTATTATTATTATTATTATTATTATTATTATTATTATTATTATTATTATATTATTATTATTATTATTATTATTTTTATTATTATTATTATTATTATTATTATTATTATTATATTATTATTATTATTATTATTATTATTATTATTATTATTATTATTATTATTATTATTATTATTATTATTTATTATTATTATTATTATTATTATTATTATTATTATTATTATTATTATTATTATTATTATTATTATTATTATTAGCATTATTACATTACCGGTTATTATTTTAACCATTGATATTTTCATTAACATGATTATTATCTCTATTCTTAATATTATTAAATCAGATAATCTATTGCATTCAAGAATATTAATTCCATTACTGAAATCATCATTACGATCATTATTATTACTAGATAAAATCGGTGCTGCAATTGTTTTATTATTCTTATTGTCCTTATTATTATTATTGAAAATATTATATTACAACTTATTATTATTATTGAAAACTTTATTGAAAATATTATATTGCAACTAATTTTATTGCTACTACTATTATCATAACTATTATTATCACTATTTTTATCACTGTTGTATGACAGAAATTGTTATCAATATAGTTACCATTATTATTATGATTACTATTATTATTATTATTATTATTATTATTATTATTATTATTATTATTATTATTATTATTATTATTATTATTATTATTATTATTATTATTATTATTATTATTATTATTATTATTATTATTATTATTGTTTCAATACTTGAAATAAATATCATCATTGTTATTATTATTACTAGAATTATTGTAGCAAACTTCATAATTAACGACTTTGTTATTGTTCCTTGCATGATCAATAATCTAGAATTTCGTTACTCTAGAAGTAACCTATCCTAACTTGTAATTATTAAATTTATATGTATTAAACTTTGGGGCTCAAAGGAAACGGCAGTGTTTTCCCCTAGCAGCCCCTTTTCAGAGAACTGGACATTGTCACATTATTATTATTATTAAGATTATTATTGAATTTAGTAGTATACGACCTACTGTTAAACTTTAAGCCTGTAAATGTACCATCTCCTGAATAAATATTTGTGAATTGTGAATTGTGAATTATTATTATTATTATTATTATTATTATTATTATTATTATTATTATTATTATTATTATTATTATTATTATTATTATTATTATTATCTATAAGCTTTCAAATTTAGTGTCAAAAGTGCTTTGGATTTATAATTTGTTCCAGTGAAGCGAAAAAAGTACAGAAAATGAGTACAGAAGTCCGAGTTCCAGTCAGAACTAAAAGAACAGCATGTACCCAAAATGATTTTTCATCGCTCGGTTGATTCCTCTCTCTCTCTCTCTTTATATATATATATTATATATATATATATATATATATATATATATATATATATATATATATATATATATATATATATATATATATATATATATATATATATATATATATATATATATATATATATATATATATATATATATATATATATATATATATATATATATATATATATATATATATATATATATATATATATATATATATATATATATATATATATATATATATATATATGACATTAACTTTTCACATTTCATTTAAAAAGAAAATCTACGTCAATAGATTTAAAGTTCATATTCAATAGGGAAAAATATTATATGAAAAGGGAAATAAGAGCCAAGAGGAAAGGGGAAAAAGGGAAAAAAATGGGAAAAAGCAAATAAATAAAAATAATAATGATAATAATAAAGGGAAAATTTCTTTTTAGAATATTTCTCGGGAATTTTTTTCCCTTAGAAATGCGCGGGAAAAAAGTGAATTAAAATCCTCTTGATTTATATTTGAGCACTTATTATTAACTTAGGACAAATCTTTAATAAAAAACGAAATTATATATATATATATATATATATATATATATATATATATATATATATATATATATATATATATATATATATATATATATATATATATATATATATATATATATATATATATATATATATATATATATATATATATATATATATATATATATATATATATATATATATATATATATATATATATATATATATATATATATATATATATATATATATATATATATATATATATATATATATATATATATATATATATATATATATACTATCCAACGCTCCTAGAGCATAGACCCAATGCTTCTAGAGCATAGGGCCGAAGCTGATCCCAGCAAACGTTTATCCTGAGCTTTCTTCCTAGATTCACCCCAACTCCATCTTACTGTAATTAGATCCTCTTCCATAATTCTTTACCATGTCCCGTCAGGTCTTCGTCTTTCTCTCTGTCTTCACGAGGTCCATCTCACAACCTCCATCCCCACCTCATTCACGCCTCTCCACACATGTCCCAAGTAGGGAAAAATTCTATTGATAACTTCGTTTAGATTTTTTTTAGTAAAGTTTTTGTTTCTAACCGCTTGTTGCTTATAGTTCTCGACCAGAATATCTTCCTCATTCTTAGCATAAACATGCTTTGAAACACACCAAGTTTCCTCATATCATTCCTGCATGCACTTCACGTTTCGCATATACACAGCAATACCAATCATGCATTGCTAATATATATCTCAACTTTAGTCTTGATCTCAGCAATTTTGGTCATCCATATTCAACATATTGAAAGCTCGCTATTGTTTTCTCTATTCTCCACTTATTATCTTCCTTCGATCCTGCCCTTTTTGTCAACTTTGACCTCAAATATTCAAACAGTCTCACCTCCTCCATTATTTTACCATTTATGTTAAGCTTTATACCTCTCTCTCAGTTTATAACCATTACCTTTGCTTTTTCTCCATTTTTTTTCAATTCCAATTTTTTCCATATTTTCCACTTTATATATATATATATATATATATATATATATATATATATATATATATATATATATATATATATATATATATATATATATATATATATATATATATATATATATATATATATATATATATATATATATATATATATATATATATATATATATATATATATATATATATATATATATATATATATATATATATATATATATATATATATATATATATATATATATATATATATATATATATATATATATATATATATATATATATATATATATATATATATATATATATATATATATATATATATATATATATATATATATATATATATATATATATATATATATATATATATATATATATATATATATATATATATATATATATATATATATATATATATATATATATATATATATATATATATTAGTTACGCACCTTTTAATCGGTATCGTTAAAGTCAAATAATCGATTCGATCAAAAATCCAAAGTTATTAGTCGATTATTGAAAATTAATTAACTGATATCAAAAAACATTATTAAAATTAAAATTAGTTTAAAATAAATACCATTATTGATATATTTTATGGTCTTTATTAATTTATTTACTTATTTTGAATAGCAGGAAAGTTATGATACTGAAAGTAAATAAGAGGAATTGTTCTTCACAAATTTGACTGGTCAAAAACATTGAAATAAGATGTAGGGTAGCGGTAAAAAAAGTTGAGAATCTTTAACTTAGAATATCCGCCATCCATGTTTATTTGCATTACTTTAAGTAAATTGAAAAAAAGAAAGTGTAATAGTGAAGGAATGAGTACTGGTCACCCATAGGCACTCCTGTGAAGGAGGAATGTGAAGATGAAGGAAGAATGGGTGAACCATTGGGTACAGGAACGCAATGGGGTTTTCCTTAAAACTCTAAATGCACAATGGGAAATGATTATCTCATGGCTTCGGACACTAATTTCTCCTTTACCATAATTTTCATCAAATGTTTCTAGGCAATATAATAAATAAGTTTTAGCCGGAATATAGGCAAAATGTTAACATTATTGTATCGCTAATATATATATATATATATATATATATATATATATATATATATATATATATATATATATATATATATATATATATATATATATATATATATATATATATATATATATATATATATATATATATATATATATATATATATATATATATATATATATATATATATATATATATATATATATATATATATATATATATATATATATATATATATATATATATATATATATATATATATATATATATATATATATATATATATATATATATATATATATATATATATATATATATATATATATATATATATATATATATTATATATATATATATATATATATATATATATATAATATATATATATATATATATTATCGTGAACAAGAAATACGATATTCATTAAAACAAAATTTCGAAAATATTTATTTAAAAAAATATTTCAATAAATAAAAAAAGAAAAAAAGGAAAAAAAGGACAGAAAGAATATGGATAAATAAATAATGAAAATCCATAATTTATAAAAAAGAATAAATATAATATTTGTGAAGACACACACGTACCGCCAACGGTTCTTTTTATTTTAACTCCAAAGTTCTTTTGGTGCCAGTTTTAATTGACCCTGTGCTGCTGCCACGAGGCCCTTTCAACACATCAAAAATAATTACTAGAATAATAAAATTTTCTTAAATAATAAAGATTTTTTAATTAAAATTCCAATTTAATGAACATATTTATACACACACACGAATATAATATATAATATATATAATATATATATATATATATATATATATATATATATATATATATATATATATATATATATATATATATATATATATATATATATATATATATATTATATATATATATATATATATATATATATATATATATATATATATATATATATATATATATATATATATATATATATATATATATATATATATATATATATATATATATATATATATATATATATATATATATATATATATATATATATATATATATATATATATATAATATATATATATATATATATATATATATATAGTTACAAGAAAGTATAAATAAAGCTTTATGAAATAAAATTTCGCTTTACTATTAACATAACTTTATTTTACCTAACCTAAACTAAAATGAGAAGTTAATAGTGTGTTAGTTTTGAAATTTGTTGGAGAGATTTAAGAAAACATAAGAGTTTAAAGTTGGCGTCGTGATACGTGTTTGAAAGTTGGAAAAGAGAAAATATCACTAAAGAAGATCTAATTATGAGAAAATAATTGACCAATGGAAGAAACAGAAAAATTTTCACGCATTTAAAGAAGTCTTCACCATGAGAAAATAACAGAGAAGTAGAAGTTAGTGTTGAAATATATATATATATATATATATATATATATATATATATATATATATATATATATATATATATATATATATATATATATATATATATATATATATATATAATATATATATATATATATATAATATATAGAGAGAGAGAGAGAGAGAGAGAGAATAAGAGAAGGGGAGAAAGTTCCGATGGGTTTGAGGGATATTTGGAACAGAGAAAGGATGTCCAGAGAGGCGAAGTTGAAAATGCCCAAGGGTTTCTGTGTACCGGTAGTTATGTATGGTAGCGAAGTTTGGAGGTTGAATGCGAGGAAAAGAAAAAAGGTTGAGGTTTTCAAAGTGAAGAGTTTGAGAGCGGTGTGTGGTATAAGTAGAAGGGAGAGAGACAGGAATGTTAGAATAAGGGGAACGTGTAGTTGGAGAAGGAGTTTGGTTGGGAGAGCTAAACAGAGCAATCTGAGGTGGTTTGGCCATATTTGTAGGATGAATGAGAAGAGATTGGAAAAAAAGGTGTTCGTTTCAGTAATGGCGAGTACGAGAGATAGGGGGAGACCGAAAGGAGGTTGGATGAGCGTAGTCAAGCAGTTATTGAGGGGCAGAGGGTTGAACTGGAAGAAGGGTGTGCAGTTGCCGGAGGATAAAAGTGAGTGGAAAAGAGTGGCAAGTTTATGAGAATTAGGAATGATGGGGGCTTACAAAAGACACCACCCTACAATTGTGGGAAGGGTTATATATATATATATATATATATATATATATATATATATATATATATATATATATATATATATATATATATATATATATATATATATATATATATATATATATATATATATATATATATATATATATATATATATATATATATATATATATATATATATATATATATATATATATATATATATATATATATAACATTGTTTATTATGTGTTTATAGATTTTTGTATATTCATAAAATGTTTATTGACTGTTTGTTTTTTTCACTACCTCAGTCTTTCTATTTTAATTGAATTAATTTTTTGAGATTTATTATTTATGTTGAAATATTTGAATATTTAACATAAACATTTGAACATATTGATTATTATATATATATATATATATATATATATATATATTATATATATATATATATATATATATATATATATATATATATATATATATATATATATATATATATATATATATATATATATATATATATATATATATTAATGATGGAACGGTTAATCGTCATAGTCAAAATCCAAAATGGACATATTTTTGTCAATCGTCAATTTTCTTCCGATTATTTGATTGATTAATTTACGAATATTGACTTATAAATATTTTCCTGCTCCAGCCTTTTCTAATGAGAGGAAAAGCTGTTTAGTTGCTATGGCCAAATATACTTTGCAAGACGAAATCGAATTAACCCAGAAACGGAAAAAAAGATTGTGTATCACAATTCAAGAACTCTAAATTTGAATTACAAGAATTTTGCACCTCTGTCTATGTTATTTTTTCACATATTAAATTTTAAATAGTAATGTTCTGAAGATACTATATATATATATATATATATATATATATATATATATATAATATTATATATTTTTTTTTTTTTTTTTTTTTTTTTTTTTTTTTTTAGCATCCTATAATATTAGTATTGAATGCTTTTTTTTATATAGCATTTATACATAACACTAGAACCCTATGCTGCAACATATCAAAATTTTACAAAATGATAAAGAAAAATTTAAAACATGTAATTCTTCCTTGTTATAAATTTTTTTAATTTATTCAATGAAAATTTTTTAAAAAATATTTCTTTTCAGTTTCATCTTCAAAATTTTTTTTTAATCATTCCATCACTGATATATATATATATATATATATATTATATATATATATATATATATATATATATATATATATATATATATATATATATATATATATATATATATATATATATATATATATATATATATGAGAGAGAGAGAGAGAGAGAGAGAGAAGAGAGAGAGAAAGAAAAAAAAAAAAAAAAAAAAAAAAAAAAAAAAAAAATTTTTTTTTTTATTTTTTTTATTTTTTTATTTTTTTTTTGGTTAAAAAAAAAAAAAAAAAAAAAAAAAAAAAAAATCAAAAATAAAAAATAATAATATATATATATATATATATATATATATATATATATATATATATATATATATATATATATATATATATATATATATATATATATATATATATATATATATATATATATATATATATATATATATATATATATATATATATATATATATATATATATATATATATATATATATATATATATATATATATATATATATATATATATATATATATATATATATATATATATAGCAAATTACATACGGCAAATAACCAATTTATGTATCCATACCTCTAAAATAATAAATGACTATACGACATAAATATGTGCGTAGGTTTGTGTGTATGTATGTATATATATATATATATATATATATATATATATATATATATATATATATATATATATATATATATATATATATATATATATATATATATATATATATATATATATATATATATATATATATATATATATATATATATATATATATATATATATATATATATATATATATATATATATATATATATATATATATATATATATATATATATATATATATATATATATATATATATGTGTGTGTGTTGTGTGTGTGTGTTTGTGTGTTTGTGTGTGTTTGTTTTGTGTGTGTGTGTGTGTGTGTGTAGGTGTGCGTGTGTGTGTAAGGGAGAGAAGTCTCACGAGCGAGAGTATTTTTCTTTGATGACGAGAGATAGAATTTCGTCAATATGAATTAATTTTCGGAATTAATTTGGATTCCTTTGGCTTTGATTTCTATTCGACTCGAGACGAGAATACTCATTAGATAACACCAAAAGCTTCTATTACTTAAAAGCACACACACACACACACACACACACACACACACACATATATATATATATATATATATATATATATATATATATATATATATATATATATATATATATATATATATATATATATATATATATATATATATATATATATATATATATATATATATATATATATATATATATATATATATATATATATATATATATATATATATTATACTATATCTCTCTGGTGAACAAAGGCCGAAGTCCTACCAATTTCCACCAGAGTTGTGAAAATAACAGATTCTGGCGGTTAAAGGGAGAAATGTCCCGGTCCATGATGTGTAAGAGTGTAGGTCAAAGTAAGTTGGGAATACAGATAAAGGGAGGGTGTTACAGACTTAACCAGAAGAGTACATGTAAGACTTAGCGTATTTTTTAAGTCTGGTGTCAGATATTTGGACAGAGAAAGGATGAGAATATGAAGAGAGGCGTGGTGCACAAGCTCTTCTCAATGGAGGAGTTCAGTAGAGCAATGTCCGTAGCAATAGCTATAGTATAGAGTGACGCAACAATCGACGGGCAGAAAGAGACTTAGTGATAGAGGTAGAGTTTATGAGACGAAAAGAACTAGACTCCATCTGTTCAAGGAGAGCTGTATGAGTGGAACCATCCCAGATATTTGAGGCGTACTCCATACAGAGGCGAATAACGCCACTATAAAGAGAAAGCAACCCTGGTGAAGTGAAAAAAACACGAAGGCGCTTCAGAACACCCAACTTCTTAGGAGCTTGCCTAGAAAGAGAAATACTGTGATCTTTCCAAGAAAGATCACGAGAAAAATAAACACAAGAATATTAAGAATAGAAGAAGGTTTGAGTTGTGTTTTCGAAGAAGATATCATAGTTGTGTGGAAGATTGAGTCGAGTAGGGAGATGCAGAAACTGAGTTTTTGAGGCATTGAAAATGAATATGTTTTCACTTCTTTAATTCAAAATATAAGAAAGATTGGAGGTTATTGCACCAAGACCACCATTCCAGCTTCCATTAATTGCTGTTAACTGAAAGGAATAATGAAGGGTAGAGTTATAGGAGTGGATAGGTGATGAAGTAATAGAAATAAGGTCATTTATGAAAAATTGAAAAAGTGTTGTATGAGAGAACAGAATCTTGAAGAACGCCACTAGTAACAGATTTAAAGGATGAACGGTGGCAGTCTACAAAAGCTGCCATAGAACTACCGGAAAAGAAATTAGAGAGATCACAGAGAGAAGGATAGATTCCAAAAGAGGAAAGCTTAGAAATCAATGCTTTGTGCCAGACTCTATCGAAAGCTTTCGAAATGTCCAGCGCGACAGCAAAGGATTCACCGAAATGTCGAAGAGCGAATGACCAAGAGGCAAAGAGAAGGGAAAGAAGATCACCACTAGAGAGTTTTTTTTACGAAAGCCATATCGCGATTAGAGATAAGATTAGGAAAACTGAAACGTTTCCAAATCTTCCTGTTAAGGATAGATTCGAAAACTTTAGAAAGAACGGAGGTTAAAGAAATGAGACGGTAGTTAGAGGGTTGAGAGGGATCCCTCTTTTTCAGGACAGGCTGAATGAACGTACGTTTCCAGCAATAAGGAAAGACTGAAGTAGAAAGACAGAGACGAAATAATTCACCAAAG
>SEYY01018406.1:175000-182500 GCA_009176605.1 Armadillidium nasatum
AGCTTACAGGTCGAGTCAGAAATCAAGGTCAAGGGAGTTTGCAATTAAAGAACAGTTTATAAATTTTTGACTTGGACGCAACCTTATCAAAAATGGATTGAAATGAATTCACCCATGTGTGAGAACAGTAATTTAAACAACGAACGATGAAGTAAAAGTAGAACTGTGATGAAGCTAAAAATTTTCGCAATCTCAACAAAACTGCAAACTTCCTTGAAGCCATTTATTAATAAATATTTAATTTAAAAATTATATATATATAATATATATATATATATATATATATATATATATATATATATTATATATATATATATATATATATATATATATATATATATATATATATATATATATATGTATATATATATATATATATATATATATATATATATATATATATATATATATATAATAATATAATATAATTTAATTAATGGATAGACAAACTTTAAAATAAAGAAATGAAATAAAATTAAATAAATTAAAATATTATAAAAAGGAAAAAGAAATTTAAAAATTGGGAAAAAATTTCTTACATTAAAAAAGATTTTAGTTATGAAATAATAATAATAAAGCAACAATAAAATGAAAAATATATAGAAAAATAAATAAATAAATAAATAAATAAATAAAGAAAGAAAATATTAATTTTTTCGAATGGAATTTTAAATTACATAGCATGTTTGAAACCGGAGAAACTCACCAAGAAATTAATGTAAAATTTAAATAAATGCTATAAAGTTGAGAGAGAGAGAGAGAAAGAAACAAGAATAGAGGGAAAGTGAGAGAGATAGAGAAAGTAGAGAGAGAGAAAGAGAGAGATAGATAGAGAGAGAGAAAGAGAATGAAAGGGAGAGAGAGAGTGTGAGAGAGATAAAGAAAGTAGAGAGAGAGAGAGAAGAGAGAGAAGAGAGAGATAACGGAAAAAACGGAAAAAAAATGAAGAAAAATAAAAAAATTGATTGAAGAAAGACTAATAATTATGCAAAAGAGAAACGAATAAGAAAAAGGCAAATGGTGAACGAAGAAACGGATGACTAAAAGAGAGAGAGAGAGAGAGAGAGAGAGAGAGAGAGAGAGAGAGAGAGAGAGAGAGAGAGAGAGAGAGAGAGAGATGCATTGCTTTTCATCTAAACTGAAAACAACAACAACAAAAACAACAACTACGCTGACGACGATGGTGCTGCTTCTGCTTCTGCTGCGAGCGGCCTCGTCTGTTTATTCTCCCATTTGATAGTTAAACAAGAGTTTATCCTTAAAGTAGGCAACTGGGGTGATTTCCAACCCCTGAGGATTCGAGACCAAATAGCGAAGATTAGTCCAAAAGGGTTTCACAAATGCATTTTCCTTCTATGTAAATGTTGGCAAGTGCTATATTTAATGTATCTTATGGCAACCTTAAAACTAACACATACATATGCCATACAGATGAACGTGCAATATATATAATATATTTATTATATAAATTTTATTATTATATTATATATTAATATATTAATATATATATATATTATATATATATATATATTATATCGAAATTTAAAGTAGAGTCTGTTGTACCGGAATTCGTTCTATTTATCTGATAGTCTGGAGAAAAGGGGGATAGAACTGACCTCGTTGGGTCATGGTACAGTCGGGAGTCCGTTGGAATTTAGCATGATAGTATTTTATGAGACTTCCCAACGTGATTTCCTTTTGTACAGTCTTGCGCAGAGGGTAACATCCTTGTTTATCAAGAGTAAGGGTTTCAAATCCATACAGAACAATTTCGATTTTAACAAAGTTGTGAGTTTTTAATAATATTTATTATATATATAATATATATAATATATATATATATATATATATATATAATATTATATATATATATATTATAATTATATAGTGCTATTATACTATCGCTATTAAACGGAGCTCTGCTCTTCCTAGCATATATATATATATATATATATATATATATATATATATATATATATATATATATATATATATATATATATATATATATATATATATATATATATCCTTTAATCCTACTAATAGTAATGTTCCTTAGGGATCTGCCATATCTTTTACTGCTTTTCATTAATGATCTCTCAGATTACTTTATCACTTCCCATATTCTATGATGACGTCATCACGCTTCATTAACTTTTCGTTTCAAAAGACGTTACACCCAACAACAATTATTGACGCCTGGAGGTTAGCCCTGGAGCAGCTAATCTGAGATCTTAATTGCATTTTTATTTCGTGAACAAAAACTATGTATGTTTTCAATGCCTCAAAAACTCGTCCATCTCTACCTATACATATATTCCACACTAAAACTATCATATCTTCTTCTCACACGTCCCTTTCTGTTTAAAAATATTCTTTGTTTTTTTTTTTTGTGATCTCTTTTACAAGAATCACTTTATTTCTTTTTTTCTTTTTCTAAACAAGATTATAAAGTGTTCGGTGTTCTAGTGTGACTTAGATGTTTCATCAAGACACTTCAGTTGCTTACTCTTTATAAGGCTGTTGTCCTCCACTCACGATGTTCTCTTGAAAAGGTGGAGTACAGGACTTTTCGTCTTATTAACTATTTTCCTCTCACTATCTCCAGCCTCTTTTTGCCCGTCAAGCTGTTGCGTCACTCTCTCTATAATATATATGATATTACAACGGGAGCACTGCTCTTCTGAAATCTCTATTCGCAAACCCATTCCACTGAGAAAAGGTGCGATTCTCCTTTCTAAACAGTCTCATCCTCTCTGTCCAATTCAGACTTGACTGTTATATATTCTCAGGAATCTATGGTGATATATTTAGTCTTATTGTGTTATATATATATATATATAATATATAATATATATATATATAATATTATATATATATATATATATATATATAATATATATTATATTATTTTATTTATATATAGAATACTATATTAATAAAATTTATAAATAATTAAAATAATAGAAAATAAAACACTAAAACGAAGGTAGCAACATAAAATAAAAAAAAAAAAACGAAAAACAAGAAATGAAATTAAAAGGTATACAACGCTTAACAGTTTCGGAGATAAACCCTTTCTCCCTCTTCGGTCGCTAATGATGACTAGACAGACAAAAATCAATAAAGGAATAACCGCAATGCTATAAACAATGAAACCAAAAAGTTAAAACTAATTATTAGAATTTAGCTACTAATTAATTTGTAAAAAATCTTTTGAAAGTGGAAGTTCATAAAACCAACCAAAAGAAGCATCAAGTTAAGAAAATCCTGAAGAAGTATTGGGATTAAGTAGTGTTTTTATAAAAAGATTCAATTTATCTATTAGGTTCTTTGATTTTGACTGGAATATAAATTTAGCTTTATCCCAATTTATTTTGTGTTGATTTGTAATATGTAAAAAATGACATTACCTCTGTTGTGTATTTTTATATCTGCTTTATGTTGTTCTATACGAAATGGTAAAGATTTTAGTTTCTCAAATATAGGAAGAATTGCATGTGGTGCAGGGGATCATACAAACACTTCTCATCTTTTTGGTGAAAATTGTGTTGTTAGTAATTAAAGTATTAAAGATTTTTTATGGCAAGTTAAAAATCAGATGAATTTCGCATGGAGTGGATATGGTGAATTGTAAGGTACTTTTATCGTTGAGTAAATGGAGTAAATACAACCTTGCTCTGAAAAATGGTTTGTTAATAAAATAATTATATCAAGAAGAACATTATTTTTAATATTTTTTTGCGCTCACTCACTTAATTTAACAGACAATCTAACATAGAAAAGAAATCAATTTTGTGACCAACAGTAAATCAATCAGTTTTCACTTTATGTATTTACAAACTTTTCAGAGAATGCTCCTTAACGATAAAAGTACTGTATGTTCTCCTAAAATTACTTTGTTGTGTACCACATTGGAGTACTTTTGTCTTTACAGTTGGGGTAGTTCTTCTTAAAAAGTTTGAATTATTATTTATTATTTGTTGATATTATAATAATATATATATATATATATAATATTATATTTATTATATATGAATATATAATGATATATTATATATATATATATTTATATATATATAATGAATTATATATATTAATTATAATATATTATATATATTTTAATATATATATAGTATATAATATATATTTATAATAATGTATAATATATTTACAATATTATATAAGTAATCTATTAATATATATTATATTTAAGAATAATATTAATATATATTTATAATTATATAATTTATAATAATATAATAATTTTTTAATAATATACGGTATAGTATATATGAGTGTTTAATATTAATATACATTAGTTAGAAAGTCCTGCATTAATTTGATAAGAAGAATTTACTGAAGAAGGCTTGATTGAAAAGAGAATTCTGTTTTAATAAAATAATTATTTATAATTTACATTTAATAATAATTTAATAATAATAATACCAATATAATATATAATAATAATATAATTACTATTTTTTTTTTTTTTTTTTTTTTTTTTTTTTTTTTTTTTTTTTTTTTTTTTTTTTTATTTATTTATTATTATTATGATTTATTATTTTATTATTTTAATTTATTATTATTATTATAGTATATTTTATTTATTTTATTATTATTATATTATTATTATTATTATTATTATTATTATTATTATTATTATTATTATTATTATTATTATTATTATTATTATATTTTTATTACTATGGTTTTGTTAATGAATCGTGAGCATGGCATGGCTTGAGCCTTTCTTGAGCATCGGTTTCTTATTCCACACTGAGAACAACAACTTCAAAATCGTATTTGACTTTTAATACAAAGATCTCACATTTTTTCATTACTTTTTTAGAATACAGTTATATATCATATATACTATATATATATATTATTAATAATATATATATATATATATATATATATATATTATAAATATAATATATATATATTATATATATATATATATATATATATATATTATATTAAATTTATTATATATATATATATATATATATATATATATATAATATATATACTATATATATATATTAATATATCTAATATAATATAATATAACTTTTTTAAATCTATTAGGTAGTATATAAATCTATTATAATATAGACAAATAAATAATCTATGATAAAAAAAAAACTCGCATATATACACACAAATTAAAATTCCTATCATACCCCTAGAACATCGTCCCTCCCTTAACCTCCGCCCGAAGTGAGTCCCCACAAAACTGAGTGACAGCTGGACCCACTTCAAAAGAACCAGTCACCATTGCAAACTTCTTGAGTATCTTTCGCATACCGCTCTAGGCCACAGTGGCCGTAAGGCCGTAATAGCCGTAGTGACTAAGAAACGGCCTCGATGTACGGACCAACTAAGCAATTGTTCTTCAAAGGAATTATTTTTTTTTTATTGTTTGCCCAAAGATTAAATTACACGAGATAAAAAATTAATTTTTCTTGCATCACGCCAAAGTGTTCGAAGAAGCAAACAGACAGACTAGCAACAAATTTCTTTCCACACTCAATGTATTGTGTAATATGTGATCTTTACAACATTCATATTTATCTTATATCGTCAGCTAATAATTAATAGATATCGTATATATAACTATAAGTATATAAATTCGTATCATACCTAAGTATATGTACTTAAGAAATAATAATATACCTAATCTTATAGAGAATAATCTCAGGTATAACATAACCTGATAATAAATATAAACTATACACTTAATATTATTCTATACCCTTAATAATATTGATAAATAAAATTAATACTACTCTCATATATATATATGAATATATAATATACATACAGTATGGAGAGCCCTTAGTATAGTATATCTATTCTATATAATACTATATCTACGATAATGTCCAGAGATAAAAGTCTGGGTATATAGCCGATAAGTAACTATGAGCTATAGGCTATCATACCTACTTCTATATATATCCATAGTGACCTGCTATATAAGGACCTCAAGTATATTTATATACATATATCTATATATAATACGTAGTAGTATATATTATAAGGGACATATATAAGGTACTATAGAATATAAATATATTATATATATATATATATATATATTATATATATATATAATATATATATATATTATATATATATAAATTATATATTAATATATATATATATTAATATATATAATATACGCTAGTATAGTAGTACATTATAGCCTGTATATATAGAGTATTTATACCTAGGCTATAATTATATATATAATAATATATATATTATATTCTGAATAGCTGTGGCTTCATGAGCGGAAGTTCAAGGGTAAAAGAGATGTGGTCTAAAAAAGAGCAGTAAAGAGAGGTATATATATATATATATATATATATATATATATATAATATATATACCTATGTATATATAATTATAATATAAGTACTAATATAAAATTACAATGATATAGTAAGTGATAGAGGCTAACATCATATGACTAAAGAATATACTACAGTTTAATAATATAATACGTGATTTATTATATAATCAGACGGATATATAGTAGATATAGTAATATATATAATAATATGTGAATATAATATGCTATATAAGTATATTTACTCCCTAATATACTATCATAGTACCTACTAATATATCATAGTATGTATATATAGTGTAATATATAGTGAGGTATATATATATATCATATAATAAATATCATATAATAAATAATATATAGTGTGTGGAAATTGCCTACGTGTATAATATAAATTATAACGTGAAACTGACTTTCACTGAAGAAAATTGAGTTGAGCGATTACTAACAAAGTAATTGGTTCACAATCAGTTTATAATTAAATACAATTATCTTCCGTGCACGTGAGGAGACGCAGAGAGAGGAGAGAAGAGCCGTGAGGATGAGCGAGACCGACGTTGATGATGAAGTCGGAGGAGGAGAGGAAAACGGAGAGCGGAAGAGAGAAGACGACAGAGAGAACAGAAGACGGAGAAAAGAGTGGGAGGAGAACATGAGAGAGAATAAAAGGGATTAAAACAAATAACAGAAGAACAGATAGAAATGATTGAGCATGAAGAGAAAGCAACGAAAACGACATGGGAGGGGCACAACAAAGTGACAATAGTGGACGAGACCGTAAAGGTATAGTAAACCTGGAAAGGATGCTAAGAGAAGGATAGAGTCTAGATAGATTTAAGTAAGAATTAAATAGCAAATTTTAAAGGATAAGCCCCGAGATAGATTGATAGATAGATCAATAGATAGGAGAGAGAAGAGAGGAGAGAGAGATTGGTCTAATGACAGAAGATGCGCTGTATGGCCCAGGACGTAACGGGGCCGCGACGGCGACCTGAGACGGGAGGAGCCCGAAGCCCGGCGGATTGAAGTAGACGCAGCAGGAGGATCGACGACGAAATGGATATTCACAATGTGAGAAGCGGAGAAGTTTAAAAATTTAAAACTTTTGATTTCACACGTAATACGAAGTTGGAAAGGTT
>SEYY01018406.1:195000-197500 GCA_009176605.1 Armadillidium nasatum
TCCAATCTCTTTCTTCCCGTCGAATTGTTTCGTTACCCTCTCTATACTATCGCTATTACAACAGACACTGCTCTTCTGAGCTTTCTCGTCGCATACCTCCTTCACTGAGAAGAGCTCGGACGACACGCCTCTCTGCACTCTCTGTCCAACTCTCCGATCCCAGACTTAACCGCTATGTTCAATCTTACATGTACTCTACTGGTAAAGTTTGGAACACACTCTCTTTATCTGTTTTCCCAACTTCCTTTGACTTGCATACTTTCAAACGCCGTGTATCCGGACATGTCGGCCTCCTTCGGCCGTGATAGGATTTTTCCCAACTCCGGTGGAATTAGGTAGGCCTCCGGATATATATATATATATATATATATATATATATATATATATATATATATATATATATATATATATATATATATATATATATATATATATATATATATATATATATAAATTACACCTTCTCTCAGATATGGTATACAGTTAGTTAGTTTGGCCGACATCCTTCACCTCCTTTATTGTTCTTTTTCTTGGCATTCTTACTTAAGAATTCTTCACATTGTGTTCTCATCTCTTTGAGGTCATACCTTTTGCTTGACCCTTCCCAGCTTATAAAGTCCCACGTTCTCACATCCTGCCAACTTCTCTTTGTGTATTCAAACTCTCAAACTATTATGATGCCCCCATTATCTTAATCTTGCCATTATCCTATAAATGCACATTATGGGGTTTACTCCTACAACCTCTTTCACCCTTTCTATTTCTACTCTCTCTTCTGGTTTTCCCCACCATAGCCACCAGGATTCTCATATACCTCGCCCATAGTCTTCTTTGCTATCCTTTCATATTATTCCATGTTTTAGCTCCATGTAGCAGAGCAGGTGTCATTGTGTATTGACACACTAGTAGATTGTTCTTTTAGCTACCACATTCATTTCCAGTCCTCATTATTTAAGGTCCGACTCTTCTAGCGCATTGTGCAGCGTTTCCTGTCCTCGTGATGAGATTCAAAGTTTGTATATAGCAATGCCATAATGGGTTATCTTATATTTATTCTCTCTAGTTTTTTTACTTCTCCAATAAAATTTCCTCAAAGATACATAAATCACTCTACATATCCGATTTTCTTTCCTTCTTCAGCTATATTCAACCTTTTCTCCTCATCTTCTCCCTCTATCTAAATAGAAGCCTCACTGTTTTATTCCTAAATCCTTTCTTTCGCTATTCTTAAGGCAAATATGAGGTCCATCATATTTCTGTTCAATTTAAATAAATCTTGTTCCACATCAAGCTGTGATTCAATTATTATTGCTGCTGTCATTCTTGCTGTCCTATCTAATTTTCATACACCTTTGTCAGGTGATCAATTGATGATTTTCCTCTATAATTTCTAGATACTATAACATGTTCCTTTTCTTTTCCTTTATATACACTCTAAGTTTGTTAATAACGTATAAAATAACACATTCCATTTAAATGTTACTTTAATTTCACGCTCATACCATAGCCTCATTATTTCAGTTTTAACCCTGTAATGTGGTGTGTGTGTGTGTGAGAGAAATACGCTTAAAACAGAAGTAATACTGAAATGAAATGTGTTATCCTACGAGTTAATATCAAATTGATGATTGAAAATAAAAGCATTTAAAATCAAATAACTTCTTAAAAATGTTTAGAGAGCATCACATTTGAGTCCCATCTTCTAACACTTCTCATATTTAAAAATTGTATCCCACTTCCATGAGTTTCTTCCCTCTATTCTTGATAAATTTCTTTTTTCTACCCCAACTTTTCCCTTGATTATTTCTTCAAATTCCTGATCCACTCTTTCTTGATCCTCTTTACCGAAATTGAAGCTTTCTTCAAAATAACTTGAACATTTTTCGAGCCTCATAAGTATTTCCTCTAATTAAATATTACTCGGTTTCTTTTTAGAATCTTTATACATTTTTGTTAATTTGCGTATCTGTTTCTTGTTACCAGTAACATCCTTTCATAAATATTGTTTTTCTCTTTACTATATCTTTACAATCTTGTACTCCGCTCCGAGTTATACTTACATCATCTTTTATTAATAAACTTTCTTTTTTCGGTTAAATTTTTTCTTACATCTTTTTTTCATCACGAATTCCACCGCAATGTGTGACATTCACTTCACTTCTCACATTCATTTTCTTCCTAAAAACTTTACTGCCACACGTTCTATTTTGTTCTGTATATCTGCAAGCATTTCTTCCTCTATTCTTTAGATTTCTCATTAACTTTTCATCGTAGTTTTTGGCTTTTCTTTCTTGTTCTTTCAAAGATTATTTTCTGGTAACGCTTCTTTTCTATCTCTTTAGTATTTTATTATTTATATTTTAGGGCATAAATTAAAAAAAAAAAAAAGGAAACAAGTATTTCTTGATAGAAAATAAGAAAATAGAAAAAAAATATTTGCTAATAAATAAATAAGTAAATTAATAAACTTATAAATTTATAAATAACTAAATAAAATTAT
>SEYY01018406.1:225000-227500 GCA_009176605.1 Armadillidium nasatum
CTCTCTCTCTCTCTCTCTCTCTCTCTCTCTCTCTCTCTCTCTCTCTCTCTCTCTTTCTTTCATTTTTCTTAAAAAGAATTTTGAATTTCTGTCATTTTTTTCTCTCGTTTGAGGGTGTCAAATGATATAATCTGTTATAACATTTTTCATTACATATTTACCTTTAGCATTACATAAAATGATAAATATTAATATATATAATATATATATATATATATATATATATATATATATATATATATATATATATATATATATATATATATATATATATATATATATATATATATATATATATAGATATAGATAGATAGATAGATAGATAGATAGATAGATAGATAGATAGATAGATAGATAAATGGAGAGATAAATAAAGATGCGTGTGTGTGTGTGTGTGTGTATGTTTGTATATTTACATGAAGGTGTGAAGTACAAAATTAGTCGAATGTTTAACCTTTCCATGTAGGAGTTAACTTGGCTTCATTATTATTCTCAGTAACAAATATTGAAAACTCGTTCAATATAAAAAAAAAAAAAAAAAAAAAAAAAAAAAAAAAAAAAAATGTTCATAAAAAGTCATAAATTGTAATATTTTAATAAATAAAACCAGTAAGAATCTAAATACTGTATTTCCTCTTGTATACAAACTTGCTCATTTTTTTCCTATTCCTTTAATTAAATACAATAGATTAAAATTGACTTACTGATTATTCACAATTTTTTACAAATTTACCATAAGAAATTAAGGTTTTATAATGATAAAAGATAGAGGATTAACACTATAAAAAAATAATTTTCCACTAACACACATCCTCTAAAACCATTTCAAAAGGGTTACCAAGTAAATAAAAGAAATTTTAATTTTATTTTTATTTGTAATTATTATTTTTGATTTTTTATCTATTTGCTATTTCCTAACTATCTAACTACACATATGTATTGCAAGCAGAATGCCAATTAACTGTATACTAAAATAATAACTGTTTTGAAAAGTAATTTTACAACAAAAATAAAATATTTTTATTTACAAATAAACATTTAACATTATTTAAATAATTGTTAATAAGTAAATTAAATATGGATACAAGTTAATGAATAATAAGGATATTGTTAAATAATTTCCACTTTATTGAATCTTATTTGATCACGAAATATCTTTTGTTCAAAAACAAAACTACTCATTGCAATGATTAATCTAATAAATAGGGAAGGAGTCTTAATTAAAGGGCAGTCAGCTATTAAAAAACACATAATTTCATTTTAAGGCAAAATTTTAAATATATATACAAACCAACTTACGTATAAACTTACTCACTACCTACTTGCATACATAAATAACATATTCTTGCATACAGTACATACGTTCATAAATATATACATACGTTATTAAACCATATATTATTGTGAAGAAATCTTTAGTGCTAAAATCATAAATTTATTTTTAAATGTTATATTTATAATATTTATATTATAAAAAGATTTCTTAAATTACAACTTCAGTATTGGTAAAATTTTATCCTAAAAGTAAATTGAGACAATACTAGACTAAATAGTTTCTGGAGAAACAGGATTATAATCTTTTAAAATTTTAAATGAATAATCATAAGGAGTGAGTTAGTTAACATCGTGCTGCTAATACGCAATACTATTTCTAAGGATTTCATATTAATATGCTAGTGAAGGACGAAGATACTGCTCGATCAGCATTACCTCATTGAGTCCAGAATGTTAGAATGGGTTTGAAACTTTCTGCTGCAAAACAGAGGAAACAGAAAGTATATTCAAGGTACGTAAACAATCAAATGCAGATGTGTTTACAGACTGGTTCTGTAGGCACTTCTTCCTTCACATCCGAAACACACATTAATTACACGATCACACACTCTTATTAACTTATAAATTTAATTAATTAATGATTGAAATAAACGAACAACATGCGTTTGAAAGTTCTTAAGCAATATGGATCAGGGTAAAGTGGCTACAAAATGATCATAGTAATTAAATATAGAGCCATAGTGCTTGAAAGAAAGAATGAGAACGTAAATAAATAAAGTCTTTGAAATTTAATAAAGGAAAGGGTCCAATTTCAAAATAAGTTTTTAGTTTCTGACCGATTACAATGAAATTTGCGTGTATATGTATTTTTCCCTACTGAAAACAATCAATTTATGACGTTTTTCTGAGTCTATAACGGTTTGAAAGTTATTTAGAGTCAAAAAAAAAAAAAAAAAAAAAAAAAAAAAAATATGAGTGGAAAACCACTGGTCGAAATGATCTGAAAATTTAATTGAATATTCTTAGCCCCAATTGCAGCAATCATAATGTGGTACTTTTTTGATAGTAACAATCCCTTGAATTTTTTTTTTTTTGAAAAAAATGGTAAAAATTTACCCTTCCGGACAGAAAAATTATTTTAAAAAAAACTGTACATCAGAAGTTTTTTTTTTTTTTTTTGGCAAGTGTTTAGAGGAGGGACAGTGCTACAAATTTTATTTAGTAC